>CAUYSK010045293.1:0-50742 GCA_963575035.1 Avahi laniger | reverse complement strand
GGCCCAGGCAAAGAATTTATAAAGAAGACCCCAAAAGCAATCACAGCAACAACCAAAATAAACAAATGGGACCTGATCAAATTAAAAAGCTTCTGCACAGCCAAAGAAATTGTCACAAGAGCAAACAGACAACCTACAGAATGGGAGAAAATTTTTGCATGCTACAAATGCGATAAAGGGCTGATAACCAGAATCTACTTAGAACTCGGGAAAATCAACAAGAAAAAATCAAACAACCCTATCAAAAAGTGGGCAAAGGACATGAACAGAAACTTTTCAAAGGAAGACAGAATAATGGCCAAAAAACATATGAAAAAATGCTCAACATCTCTAATCATCAGAGAAATGCAAATTAAAACCAAAATGAAGTATCATTTATCTCCTATGAGACTGGCCTTTATCAAAAAGTCACAAAACAATAAATGTTGGTGTGGATGCGGAGAGATAGAAACATTCATACACTGCTGGTGGGACTGCAAACTAGTGCAACCTCTGTGGAAAGCAATATGGAGATATCTTAAAGAGATACAAGTAGAACTACCATTTGATCCAGCAATCCCATTACTGGGCATCCACCCAAAAGAACAAAAGTCGTTCTATGGAAAAGACACCTGCACTCGAATGTTCATAGCAGCACAATTGACAATTGCAAAGATGTGGAAACAATCCAGGTGTCCATCAATACGTGAGTGGATTAATAAAATGTGGTATATGTACACCATGGAGAACTATTCAGCTTTAAGAAACAATTGAGATAATAGCACCTCTTGTATTCTCCTAGATGGAGCTGGAACACATTCTACTAAGTGAAGTATCCCAAGAATGGAAAAACAAGTACCACACGTACTCTCCATCAAATTGGTATTAACTGATCAACACTTAAGTACACATATAAGAATAACAGTTATTGGATGTTGGGGAGGGTAGAGGAGGGGATGGGTATACGCACAAACAATGAGTGCGATGTGCACCACACGGGGGATGGACATGCTTGAAGCTCGGACTTGGGGGGGAAGGGGGGTAAGGGGAACATGCATAACCTAAACATCTGTACCCCCATAATATGCTGAAATAAAAAAAAGAGCTTAGCTAAGTGCCTATGTAAGATCAATACACAAAAGTTAACAAACAGAAAATGTAATTTGCAAAACCAAAAACAGGTGATTAGAAATCAACAGGTGATGGTCAATCCTTTCATAGAGAAATTTATGCATTTAAAAATATATTTTAAAAGACATAAGTTGAGAAATATATTTATGAATAGGGAGGTTCAATATTTTAAATATATTATGTTCAAATTAATGTAGAGAGTTAATGAAATTTCTCCCAAAAATCTAAACTACACTTTCCATGAAATTTTAAAGACTTACATGAAGATTTAAGCAAAAAAATTAAAGAGTCAATAAATAAAAAATGAATATAGCAACTTGTCTTAAAAGATATCTTGGTGTCTTTGGTGCAGAAAAAGAAAAATAGACCAGTGGAAGTAAAGAAAAAGCCCAGAATTAGACTAATGCTTACAGAAAACTTGATATGTGACAGATGTGGTATTGCATCTCACACAAAAATCAGTTCTAAATGAATTAAAGAATTAAATGAAAAAGTCAAGACTTCAAAAAGTTTAGGTGGTGAAATAGGAAAGTATCTTTATGTCCATGGAATAGAAAAGGATGTCTTTAACAAATAATAAATAAATAATGAATTGGTGAATTTGATCCCATTAAGAACTTCTGTTCATCAAAAGACACTGTAAAAATTGAAAGGAAAAATATGTCATAAATGAAAAGATATATTTGCAATCTGTATCACTGAAAAACAGTACCTAGAACTTGTAAATAACTCATACTAAACAAATTTTAACTACAAAAATGGGCACAAACATAAATAGAAAACACAAAAGACCAATTAAAATATGAAAAGATAGTCAACCTTATCAGGAAAACAAAAATTTAAAATATAATTTTATGTCTCTCAGATTTGCAGTTTTTTCAGAGGAAAAAACTATACCATGTATTGTGTTTTTTTAAAATTTTTTTATTTCAGCATATTACTGAGGTACAAATGTTTAGGTTACATATATTGCCTTTGCCCCACCCGAGTCAGAGCTTCAAGCGCTTCCATCCCCTAGATGACGTGCACCATACCCATTAGATGTGTATGTACCCATCCCTTCCTCCCCCCTCCCACCTGTCCAACACCTGATGAATGTTACTACTATATGTGCACCTAAGTGTTGATCAGTTAATACCAATCTGATGGTGAGTACATGTGGTACTTGTTTTTCCATTCTTGTGATGGGTTAGTAGAATGGGCTCCAGCTCTACCCAGGATAATACAAGAGATGCTAGATCACCATTGTTTTTTGTGGCTGAGTAGGACTCCATGGTATACGTATACCACATTTTATTGATCCACTTATGTATTGATGAGCACTTTGGTTGTTTCCACATCTTTGCAATTGTGAACTGTACTGCTATAGACATTCTAGTGCAGATGTCTTTTTTATAGAATGTCTTTTGTTCTTTTGGGTAGATGTCCAGTAATTGGATTGCTGGATCAAATGGTAGTTGTTCTTATAGCTCTTTGAGGTATCTCCATATTGCTTTCCACAGAGGTTGTACAAGTTTGCAGTCCCACCTGCAGTGTATGAGTGTTCCTACCTCTCCACATCCATGCCAACATTTATCGTTTTGGGACTTTTTGATAAAGGCCATTCCCACTGGAGACAAGTGATATCTCATTGTGGTTTTGATTTGCATTTCCCTGATGATTAGAGATGTTGAGCAATTTTTTATGTTTGTTGGCCATTATTCTGTCTTCTTTTGAAAAGTTTCTGTTCATGTCCTTTGCCCACTTTTTGATAGGATTGTTTGATTTTTTTCTTGCTGATTTTCCCGAGTTGTGTATAGATCTTAGTTATCAGCCCTTTATCAGATGCATAATTGTTGAGAATGTGAAACAGTGGGACCATTTATACTTTGATATTGGGGATATTGACTGGAACACTCACTTTGGAAAACAGTTTGATATGATGTAGTAAATGTGGAGATGCCTATTCTTTTGGAACTATGAATTCCACTTCTACCCTAGCCTAAAGAAATTTTCACACATGGCATAAGGAGACATGTACAAGGATGTAGCAGCACTGTCTGTATAGATTAAACCATATTAAATTGGTTCTCTGGCCTTTGGACTCAGAGCGAATTACACCACCCACTACATCATGGGACTTCTCACCCTCTGTAATCTCAGGAGCCAATTCCTATAATAAATCTCTTATCTGTGTATGTGTATGTGTATCCTAGTGATTTCTCTGGAGAAACTTTACTAATACAAGGAGGAAATGAGAGCCAGGAGAAAGGTAGAGAGTAGCTATCATCAGAGGTATGTGTCTCTCCTACTGAAGCTGAAGGGGACAGTTTATCATATGTGCAGATGTTGGCTGGAGGAGATGAAGAAAAAGTAGGGCTGGTCTGATGGTCACTGTTTCCTCATGAATTAGAAATTCAATCATCTGTTGAAACTAATAGGTAAAACAGAAAGCCAGGACGCTTGAGCAGAGTGGTAGACAATTGAAGTAATTGCAGTGAGGCTGAGAAAGAGAATGACTACAAAGCAGCAGTAGGCTTTTGCATCAAGTTGAAGACCATGAGTTTGCCATCACACCCACTTGTTCCTTCTCTCCAGGTGTGCCAAGCTCCTCAGGTGTAAAGGAAAGGTCTGCATTGAGCTAGGCTTTGCATTTCTCCCAGCAGGTTCTTCAGCAGGCACACCTGGGCCCAAATGGATGCATTCATAAGCCACGTTTCTCTTGAAAAGTCAAGAGAAAACAAGAAAGGGTAGAAAGATAGAGAATAAAGAGTAAGTGTTGGTGGTCTTGATGTAGTCAAATAACTAGAGTGCTGACAATAAGGGAATGAGAGAAATATGAGTATAAGGAAGAGACTCTTCAAAGTTTAATAATCCAGAAGAGAAAAATCTGAGAGTACTGCTAAAGTCCAGGGTGAGGCCCTGGTGTGTGTGGTGGAAGAGATCTCCTGGTGCAGGTCCTGGAGTTGAAGCCATCAGGAAACTGTGAAGTAAATTTGTTGGGTGTCTGTATTGACATTTGACTTGGCCAGGAAAATAGTGATAAGAAAATGATCAGAGTGTTAAGTTCCTTGAGAAATGTGGAGGAGTGACAGGGTGTTGGTGAACAATGGCAAGAAGGATGGTGGAAGGGAGTAGCTAGATGGCAGGAACTCCGAGAGGGTTTTACCTAGGGTCTGAGCATTAATGACTTCAGAGTTCTGCCGTGAAGCTGGGAGGCTGCCATAATCTCCCATTGTGTGGGGCACATACACGTGGTGGGAGAATAACCTGACTTCCTGAGGATAAAGTGTGTGCCACATCCTAATTTTATACTGTAATGTTTTCAAATATGGTAGTGCAAGCCCCCTACCTTCATGCTTATTTTCAGGTTTCAAGCTTTTTTCCAAGCTGTTCTTCCTACTCTGATCTCTTTACACTTGCACTAACCTCAGAGCATCTATTCATGATGCATTGTAATACTTGGAAATACGTCTGTCTTAGCCACTAGATTAAACTCTGCTTAAGAGCAAAAAAAATGCCATATTTGCATTTATGTTCACAATACCTAGCATAGTGCCCAGAATACAAAAGGTGCTCTACATGTTTACCGAATTAACGAATAGAAGGAGTAGAGCGATATTAACAAACGAAAGGATTGTGAAAGCCATGGATGACACCTGTGTGTGTGTATGTGTGGATGAGTGTGTGTGCGCTTCTCACATGAGGTTGTTAGAGAAGAAATAAAGATATCCTGGAGGATGGTTACAAAGTCTAGTCACCTGAGAGGGTTTTGGGTAAGGAATATCACTTAAATCTGAAACTCAGGAAAAGTCACTAGAAAAATAGAGCATTATGGAAGTGAAAAAACTATCACAATCACTCTATGAACAGCAGTGAAGGTAAAAATGCTAGTATAGTTCCCAGTGGTATATTCTGAAATTAATAACCACCTAAATACCTACTATGAAGTTTTTCATTAAAAATATACTTTAAAAATCCAAGTACTATAGATTATAAATTCAACAAAGGAAGCCTTTGTTGAATTCATAGTGTTGGAAATTAGAGTCCTATGAAATCAAGTTTACCTTTAGAAGTGGGTTTTAGAAACCTGAAAAGAATGCTAATACTAAAGGAAATATGGAACAGATGTTGTCTCAAGCAGAGTCCTGAGCAAAATTGTATTTTAATATGAAACTAATGACAAAGGGTGGTATCATTGGTATGATTTTTTAACAAAACTTATACAGACCCTAATCTGCAGTGTACAACTTCTTTTGAATCTCAGGAACAGCTAAATAATTTTAATAAGTATTGAGTATGCTTCCAATTTAGATTAAATAGGTCATATATTTATAAAAACCACTAGATGAGATTTTAGAAGGGGAAACCTTGCTCTTTGTTCAGTGGAAGTATTTCTTATTAAACAGTCTGTTCCAGTTTTTGTAAATAAATCTGCCTAGAAGGTATTTCTAAAGAGATAATAAGTAATAATCTAATAGTGTATGTAACAAGTGAGTAAGTTTGTACACTGTGGATACTCTGTGATGTAACAACATTGCTGTGTTGGATATCTTGGAAAAATTTAAAGATACACAAACAATAAACAGAATATACTCTGTTCTTTAATACTTGGGAGATTCATGGAATCTTAAAAATAAACCTGATATTTTGTCTCAATATCCTAACTTTTTTATATGAAAAAACAAATGTATTTTAAGGTTGATGACAATTGGAACAAAAGGTCAGATATCCTGTGTCCAGACCTATATTCCCCCCCTTCTCTTTTGCCTTGTATTTAAAAACTCTATTCATGATACAGTTTGATACGATCCACTACCATTTTATGTTACAAAAAAATCTTGACTTTTACATACAAGCAAAATGACTTTTAAAAACTAGTTTAAATTTTATTATAGAGATATGTGGACTTTAATAGAACTAGCAAAAGATGAAGAAAATAAGGTTTCAGGTGGAAAAGTAATTATTCCATTAGAGTAATAGGATATAGAACAAGGAATCATATTAGCTTGGCTTTAAACAGAGAATTGATATTCATAAAGGTTCTCCAATAAAGTATATATCCAATCCTACCCTTTACCATAAACAAGAAGATTCTCACAGTAAAGAGGTTCATTTGTGCCATGATATTCCAATATTGTAACTTATTTAAGGGGCTGTGTGCCAAAATAAGTTTACAGTTATGCAGAACCAGAATTGACTAGCTAGAGGGGCTTTTTGGGTTGAATAGGACTGGTAGTTTAAATGGAGGCATTGGCTGAAGCATATCTATTGTTCTCACTGTCCCTAATAGCCACATAAACCCGGAAATTTCTTTCTTTCCTTCCTTCCTCCCCAAATTAATGATTTCAAAGTAGAGTTGAAAGCAGAATTTTAGAATGTCAACCACAAAAATTTTATGATTTTGGAATATTTAATCTTGGTAGACTATTAAAAAGATCTGAGTGGGTATTTGGTTTTATTTGGGACTAACAGCAGTCTCCAAACCAGAAAAACGCATCAAGAAGTTTCACAGCCACTTCAAATAAATTTTGGCTTAAAGAAAAAAGAATTTTAAGCCAGATACAAAAAGATACATCATATAATAGAGCATTATATATACAATTATTTTCTACCACTGAAATTTTGGAAAGCTAAAGAAAGTATCCAATTCTGATCCTTAAAATTTTTATCTATGTATTCCTATCTTCTTCCAAGAAAGATGATAAAATTTAGTCACTTCTTCCAACTAAAAGAAAATTCTAGTCTAATGTTTGCCCCCTGAGTGACCCTTCTGGAAAAAGCTGTATGCTTTGTTCTCTTCCTCCTACTTTAAAATAATTCCAAAGAATTTGGCATCAAGAAAATTATCTCCAGGCTCTTATTCAATAAGAATCACTAAGTCATTTATTATACACTAGATGCCCTAATTTTAGAACAGATGCATTTCATAGTTTGAGGAGTATATAAAGTAGAGACATTTTCCATACCTTTTAACATCAATTGGCACATCAAACCTCCTGTAAATAAACTAATGGGCAAAAATTAAGAGCAAATTTCACTGGACGTTAAGTTCCTTTACATGTAAACTGCACCTTACTCATTGTTTTTTCCCAAGAGTAGAGGGCGGACACATAGTTGTGTTCAATAAATAGTAAGTAAAGAAGAAATGAAACTTTCCTTACTGATTATGGACCTGTGGCATCATCTTCAGATGACTATTTCTAGTGAGGATTAGCTCACAAACATCATTGGGTCTTCCCTTTTATTTCTTTCCACGCTGTGGACCACATAAATGAAAGAGGTTGGCAGCTCCTAGGTTTGCTATTCTGTAATTAGGTTATTGATCCTAAAGTTATTTTTTTCTATAAGGAAAACTAAAGGCTTTTTCCCCCTTATTTTTTAAAATATAACTAAGTTCTGCATTTATGTCTACTTCTCAATGGAGTATGTTTGTGTAGTATCACCTCAGGCCATCCTGTGGATGCTATCACTATATGCCTACTTCCATTTATCCTGGAGTTAGTCAGTTTCTATTGTTTTTTTTCTGCTGAGAATAGCAATTATTAGTGTTACTCGTTTGCCTATGGGATATGGCAGACAGTTGGACGGGCTGATTCAACATGTCTATCAAATCCATTTCTCCTCTGCCTGCCACTATCATAAGATAGCAAGAGTCAAAAAGCAAGCCCATCTTGAAGCTGTGAGAGGCTATATGATTCAGTTCTGGCCAATGAGATGCAAAGCTGATACTGTCTGTTCCCTCTCCTCCTCCTTCCTGCCCAGAGCGTGGATGGTGAAGTAACCATCTTGCAAATATGAAGATTAAAACCATATGCTAAGGATGGCAGCACAGAAAGATGTAGCAATCCTGGGACATTGACCACATTGTGGAATCACTGCACCAGAATGGAGGACCTATCTGAACTTTTTCCATTTTTTATTTACTGTGGTAAAATACATATAAGATAAAATTTACCATCTTAACCATTTTAAATGTATATTTCAGTGATATTAAGTACATGCATATTGTTATGCAACAATTACCGCCATCCATCTCATCTCCATAACTCTTTCTATCTTGCAAAACAGAAGCTCTATACCCATTAAACCATTACTCTCCATTTCCCCTCTCCCCACCATTCTACTTTTCCTCTATGAAATCTGACCACTTGTGGTACCTCAGATACATGAAGTCATATACTATTTTTTATGATTGGTTTATTTCACTTAGCATAGTGTCCTCCATGTTCATCTATATTGTGCTGCAATAGACATTCAAGTGCAAGTGTCTTTTTTATAAAATGACTTCTTTTCCTTTGGGTAGATACCCAGTAGTGGGATTGGTGGATCAATTGGTAGGTCTGCTTTCAGTTCTTTGAGAAATCTCCATACTGTTTTACAAAGGGGTTGTTTTAATTTGCAGTCCCACCAACAGTGTATAAGCATTCCTTTCTCTCTGCATCTGTACCAGCATCTATTATTTTGAGACTGTTTAATAATAGCCATTCTAACAGGAGTAAGGTGATACCTCATTGTGGTTTTAATTTGCATTTCCCTGATGATTAGTGATGCTGAGCATTTTTTCATATGTTTGTTGGTTATTCGTCTATCTTCTTTTGAAAAACTTCTGTTCATGTCCCTTTGCCCACTTTTTAATGGGGCTGTTTTTATGTTGTTGATTTGTTTTGTGTTCTTTGTAGATGCTGGTTGTTAGCCCCTTATTGGATGTGTAAATTGTGAATGTTTTCTCCCATTCTGTAGGTTGTCTATTTGCTCTGCTGATTATTTCCTTAGCTGTGCAGAAGCTTTTTAATTTAATCAAGTCCCATTTATTTATTTTTGTTGCTGTTGTAATTTTCATTTGGATCTTAGTTCCAACTTTATAAATTTCACCAGAATGCTCAGATTTTATCATTAACAGACAGCCAATGTCCCTTGAAGTAAAAGCCTCCTTTATATCATTTTCGAGAAAATGTCTGTTGACTATCAGATCTTAATAACCACAGCTGTCTGTCAGTCATCTTTTCAAGTAAAAATGATGTTCAAGTAACAGTGGTTACTCATGTTCTGAGGAAATTCAGCTCACAACCCAATCAATAGCACAAGCACTTGTCGTTGTACTTAAAATCCTTTAAGTTTACTTCTTATTGTGTCACAGAAAATAGTAAAAACAGATGTACTCAAGAGTGGAAACTTAACAGTAATTTTAGCTGCTGCTTCAAGGACATTCTGAAGTAAACTTTTTAATTTGTAAAATTTTTATTTTTTATAATGAATATGTATTAATAGTAGCAAAGGATACAGTGACAATGAATACAGTTTGGTGCCGCCACCTTGATTCATGCTAAGGCACCAACAGTTTTACCCTCTATAGTTTTGGCACCATGAGTGCAAATGTCAACACAATGAAAAAGGCAACTAATGTTTTAGTGCTATTATGAAAACAGTTTTGACTCTAGGGACGACAAGGGGTTCACAGCACATTTTGAGTTGCACTACCATATGGGATACCAAACTGACCAATAATTAAACCAAAAATACACAATACATTAAGTAAAGCGATCGCTTAAGAAACCCAGGTCATTGACAAATCAGCAGTAAAGGTCACTGGTTTATAAAAAATGAATTCTCTTGCTGAAGTAATTGTACTTGTATTTTAGACACAAGTTACTGCATCAAAATTTTTGTTTTTTCCTCTGAGGTAAGTAATACATATAGACATTTGAAAAAGTATGCAGAAAAAGAATTGTTACCTCCCACTAGGGAATAAAATGTCATTGACATTTGACATATTTTCTCAATATTAGAAGCTTTTAACCTATCATTTAAAATTTTCCCAAAACACAACTTTTGGTGACCATTAAATATTCTGTTTTGAAGTGCTACAATAATTTTCCAACAATTTCTATAGGGTTAGGCTATTTCCATTTTTTTGCTATTGTAGGAACTGCTGCAACATTGAATATAGATGCACGTTCTGGCCATTATTAAGTGTTGTCAGACTTTTTAATTTTAATTATGTTCTGGTCTGTGTATTGATATTTGATTGTGGCTTTAATTTACATTTCCTTGATAATATTTGACAAATTTTTCATGTGCCTATTTGCTATTCATGTATCTTGTGAATACTATTAATACGTTTTCTCTTGGTTTTTTTTAATAATACATGCGTTATGGAAAGTTTCATTCTGTTATAGGTTCCATTCTTACCACAGTTCTTTTTCTTTAAGGAACATAGTATGACTTTCTATAGAACTAATAAATGCAGCTCGTGGGAAACTAAGTATAAAGAAAATATAAAAATCCCTCATAACCTGACTGCTAAGAGGTTACCACTGCCAACCCTTTAGTTTATTTTTTCAGTCTTTGCCTTATACAATTTTCCTAATCAAGTCAATATTATATATTCAATTTAGTGACCTACTTTTCTTTGTTTCAACACCCATATCATAAACATTTTTGAACATTGTTTAATATTCTTTCCACATCATCCTGTCTTCTTCCTACACCACCCACAGGAAATTAAAGTTTATTTAGGGCAAATCCATGCAAAGTAAGAGATAATACAGTACTAAGATTTATAAGGTAGGTACTGGAGAATATGATTAAGTTTGTATGGATGTTATGGAAGATCAATTAGAGCTGGAGTTCTCAAAGAGAGGTGAAGGGAAAAGACAGCAAGTGTAAACCAATGAACCGTGTGAGCAACTGTACTAAGGCAGAAGTGAGCTGGGCAGGGTTGGGACCTTTTAAGTTTGGGTAAGGATTCAGTAAGGAGAGCAGCATTATTGGTTCAGATGAAAAGTGAGAGTGGCCAGATTTCAGAAGTCTTTTAAAGGCTGGCAAATGAACTGTTGCTCTCTGTAGAACTGAAATATGTTTAGGATTACATAGAATTTAGTGATTTGTACGGGGAAAGCCAATTTAACTACAAACTCTTATTTATGATGATGGGGAAAATAAAACACCACATATACACAGCTGTTCCCAGAAAAGACTGTGAAAATATTGTGTGTGGCTACAAACTGTATAACCCTTCCTTTCATCAATGACACATATATTTTCTAATTTTATGTTAATGAGAAATATATGAGAGCTTGTTGTCTTAGTTTTTTAAATTAATCAAGGACATCAAGATAGGTTAAGCCATTTGTCTGCAATCACAAATTGTCCCAAAAGTCATAAGCAGGAGTTCAATCCCAGACCTGATGCTTGTTCTGTGTCTAAATGATGGGTATCAACCCTGGCTATAATTAAAATCAACTGCAGAACTTTTAAAACTTTCAATGCCCATGTTTCCATCCATTGTGCTGAACTTCTGATTTAATTAATCTGAAATGGGGCCTAGTATTGATTTAATCATTTTGAAATTATCATGTGCATCCACCTTTGAAAACCATTGCTATAGACCACACTGCTCAGGCAGCATGGATGTTGGTGTTCCTCAAATTATTTTGGAAAACATCAGGGCTTTTTCTCTAGGGTTACCTAATTTTGAATTGTTAAGTTGGCTAATTTCTTGAGCACATGTTGAACTTCTCAATTAAATTTATTTTCAAGAAATGTACACATGATGTATTTCTGAATATTTCATATGTTGGAATGTCTTTTTTGTTTCTTTATGCAAGAAGGAAAATTTGGGTAAATATGGACTTTGGGGGCCCAATATTTACTCAAATTTTATAGATATTTCTCTACTTTCTCTCCTGGCATTTACTGTTGAAGAAGGCAAATCTTACGCAATTTTTTCCTTTTTATTAATAATGTAACTTGGATTGCTCCTTTATTCTTGAAACTTTTAGGGCTCTTTGTCCTTGCTAGCTATCATCTCTTCATTATTTTTAATCTTTAATTTTTCTAATGAGTTCCGAGAGAGCATAAATTCTGATTCAGCCTTACGCATTGTTAATTCCTTCACTGATTCCAATATTTTTAATTTCTTGAAATTTCTTTTATCTCCTCTACCCAGCTTCTCAACTCTTCTTTATGACTTCTTACTCTTGTTTCATGGAGTTGATATTTTTTGTTTGAGTATGTCAAGCAGTATTAAAAATACTGTTTTATGTTCTTGGGATAGTAATCCCTTTCCCATGTTATGAAATATATTTTCACTTGTGGTTGTGCTTTCCTCCTTTATTTATTCTTAATGAAACAAGCTCTTTTTAGACTCACTGTTTATCAGCTAATGGGTACATGGATTTCCCTTTATGATATTCAGCGTCTGTTGGAATCTAGCTATAAATCAGCTAAACGGCAGGCTGATGAATATGCTTTGTAGCCCCATTCTTAGTTTGTAAGAAGCAGTCACCTTTGTAGTGATGCTGTCTATATTGGAATGATTTGGGATACTATTCTTTCCAGTCTATGATCTTCTGAACAGATTTAATAAATATAAATTTATAACATTCATTTAGCATTTTTGCAAAAGCCTATGTGTCTTTGCCTCAACCTACAACACTTGTAAAATCAAGTCTCTATCTCTGTGATGCAATGTCATAATGTTATTCTCTTTTTTTCTCCTTTAAGTTTCCAGGTTAAGTATAGGATAGCCAGTGAAGTTTGAATTTCATGTAAATAACAAATAATTTGTTAATGTATGTTCCATAAGTATTTAGGATACACTAAAAATTATTTTGTCCCTATTTAATATTTTGACATTAAAAATTATTTATAGTTTATATGAAATTCAAATTTAACTGGGCATCCTGTATTTTTATTTGCTAAATATGGCAACCTTAAGATTCTCCACATTCCTTTCAAGTTGTTTTCTCGGAACATCAGTCTACTGTGTATAGAAATAGCTGTTTTAATGAAAGTGAGTATATATGAGGAGGGTTTGGTAAACACATAAGGCTCTGATCACTTCATCAGGCTGTATACCTGTACAGAACAGCAACAGCTGCTCAGTTTTCTTGTTGGTATAATTCTTGTATTCTTGAGCCATAGGACAAATGGTTTTGGGGATTTATCTACTTCCAGCTGGGCAGCTTGTTCTGTTCCAAGGACTTGACATTTGTGGGTCTCAACTGCATTTTTCAATCCAATTCTATTCATCTTGTAATTGGATATAAGAGCTACTAGATTATGAAAATTGTAGTTTTAGGTGGCTTTTTTAATTTTTATCTTTTCGTGTGACAAATTGGGAGAGGCTGACTCTGGGGCTCTTAGCCAGAAGTTATTGGAAACCAGACTCCGGTGGGGAAGGAGGGCAGTATATGTGTCTGCTTTGACTACAAATTCTGAAGCATTCTCAGAGACCCAAAATGAAAGGGGGAATCATCATTTATTTCTGGCCTAATGAACCCTGTCAAAACAGGATCATCTGAGACGTCAAAATCTACTTCTACAACAGCGAAATCTACTTCTACAAATCCTACAAGGCAGAATTTTTGGGAAAAGGTGATGGAGTTGCTGGATGCAAGATTATGTCACCTAAGGATGTATTCCAGGTGATACTATAGTTCAATTTTTGAGCTTTTGAGTGTCCACAGGTGTACATTGGAGTGACTTAGGGCTTTTTGGCCCAGTGGTTGGTTTTGTCTCAATAGGGAACAGAACAGGCAATTTTTTTTTTTTTTTTTTTTTACAACAATCCCTTTTTTTCTGCTGCTGTGGTGAAACGATCAACGATGCCATGTCTCACACCACTTAGGATCACACTTAGTTGCAGGACCATCTGTCACCGGTTGTTTGACAATTCTCAGAGAATGTAAAAACAGGCTAAGCATAAAAAAGCATTTCCAGAATTGGTCTTGATGCTCTTAGCTCAACCAGTTCCCAGCTACCAACTCTTTCTGAATAGGTCATGCATTTAGCTCAGTTCAAAGCCTGAAGTTATAGATCTTGCTTTTGTGTAAATGTGCAATGCCTCCTGCTGTGTTTCATCCTCCCAAACAAGCAAACCCACCTGCTCTGCCTGTTTGATTTCTTCCAGCTGGTTCCCATTTGTCTTAGTTTACTCTCAAGGTTTTTGCCTTATTGACTTATCAAGGAGACCCGGTCATTTATTTCATGAAGATTATCTTTTTATGGCTGTGCTGTTGGATCAGCAGAACACAGTTTTGGTGTTGATTATATTTGTTTAGATTTAGTAGAACAAAATGATGGATTTGTTGTTGGGTTTTTATTTATTTATTATTTTTTTTGGTTAAAAAATAATACACTCCCTAAGAGATGGGGATTGATGAGGAATTCATGTGATGGAACGAGTCCTTTCTTCCACTGCTGTTCATCAGAGGTGTTGAGACAAGCTGGGGTGATGTCACATAACCTACAACTACACTGAGCTCTCCTTGAACTTCGTACACTGAGCACAGGCTGTTCTGGGAAAGCAAACCTCTTGAGGAGAACTGCTAGACAAAAACGTGCTCGTTTGACATCCAGATATAGAAAGATTAAAGGGCTTTAACTGAGTCCTGTAGTAGCTGAGTGTTCTCTGGTCAAGGGTCCTGTCAATTTTGTTCTGTTCCATTCTTGAGGGGCTCAATGTCTTTCAGTGGAAATTTACTGTGGGCTGAGCAGGAAGAGGGATAATGGGAAAATCCTAACACATTAGTGATTTTCCCCCATGAGCCTTGCTTTTCTTGACCTGTAAAATGAGGTAGATAATTATTATTTAGGAACTAAACTGCTGAAAGAAACCTCAAACTACATTTTTGTAAAAAGACAGTGGCTTAAATTAGAGGTTTGTTTCCCTGGTCATGTAATTGTTTTGAGGTGGGCATTCCACACTAGGCAGGCGGTCCTGCTTCTCTAAATCACTCGAGAACACAGTTTCCTTCTGTCTTGCTGTTGGCTCATGTCGTAGGCCATTTCCCACACTTACAAGGGCAAAGCTGGGTCTCGGCAAGTTCATCTGGCCTGCAAGAATGTCAAAAGAAGAAATTCAGGATGAGCAATTTTAAGTGTCAGAAACAAGAGCTTTTGCTCTTCCCCTCACATCCCATTAGTGAGAACTTAGTCACGTGACTGTACCTAGCCACATGGGAAGCTGAGAAATGTAATCTTGAACAGGGAGAACATGTGCCCAGAGAATGGGATTTTGATGAAAAATAGCTATGTTCTTTTTAATTTCAAAATACTAATTAAGGGGGTATAAGTGATTTTTAAACAAGCATTATACAAGATATCCTTAAGTCAGGGTTTTTGTTGTGCCCGTCACCAAAGTAGTGTTCCTTGTACCCAATAGGTAAGTTCATATCCCACACCCACCCTCCCCGCTTCTGTGTTTCTCATGTATTTTATATCACTTTGTGCCCAAGTGTACCCATCTATTAGTTCCCACTTATCAGAACACATGGTGTTTGGTTTTCCATTCCTGAGATACTTCACTTAGGACAATGGTCTCCAGTTCCATCCACATTGCTGCAAATGACCATATTTCATTCCTCTTTATGAATGAGTAGTACTCCATGCTATATATTTACCACATTTTCTTTATTCACTCATTAATTGAAGGGTGCTTAGATTAATTCCACATCTTTGCAATTTTGAATTCTGCTGAGATAAACATTTGAGTGCAGGTATCTTATTAATAAAATGATTTTATTTCCTTTGGGTAGATATCCAGCAGTGGGGTTGCTGAATTGAATGATAGGTCTACATTTATTTGAGAAATCTCCATACTGTTTTCCATAGAGCTTGTCCTACTTTGCAGACCCACCAACAGTATATAAGCTATCTTTCTTTCTGCATCCAGCCAGCGTCTATTGTTTTTTGACTTTTTAGTAATGGCCATTCCGATAGGGGTAAGGTGGTATCTCATTGTAGTTTTAATTTACATTTCCCTAATGATTAGTGATGTTGAGCATTTTTTCATGTTTCTTGGCCATTTGTCTATCTTCCTTTGAAAACTGCTGTTCATGTCTTTTGCCCACTGTTTGATGGGGTGGTTTTTTTGTTGCCGATTTGTTTGAGTTCCTCATAGAGTCTGAATATCAAACCTTTGTCAGACATATAGTTTGCGAATATTTTCTCCCATTCTATAGGTTATCTATTCACTCTGTTGATTATTTTCTTTACTCTTCAGAAGCTTTTTAATTAAGTCCTATTTATTTATTTTGCTATATTTGCCTTGGGGTTTTAGTCATAAATTCTTTGCCTAAGCCAATGTCTAAAAGAGTTTTTCCTACATTTTCTTCTGGAATTTTTATGGTTTCATACCTTAAATATAAGCCTTTAATCCATATTGAATTAATTTTCGTATATGGCAAAAGAGAGTGATCCTGTTTCATTCATGTGGCTAACCAATTTTCCCAGTGCCATTTATTGAATAGGGCTTCCTTTCTCCCGTGTATGTTGTTATTTGCTTTGTTGAAGATCAGCTCTTTGTAGGTAGATAGTTTTATTTCTGGTTTCTATATTCTGTTCCATTGATCTATGTCTCTACCTTTCTACCAGTACCATGCTGTTTCTGGTTATAACAGCCTTGTAGTATCATTTGAAGTCAGATAACATGATGCCTACAGGTTTCATCTTTTTACTGAACATTGTTTTGACTATTCAGGCTCTTTTTTGATTCCAAATGAAGCTTAGGATTATTTTTTTTGAGATCTGTTAAATATGACACTGATATTTTGATGGGAATTGCATTGAATCTGTAAATCACTTTGGGCAGTACAGACATTTTAATGATGTCAATTCTACTAATCCATGAGCAGGAAGTGTTTTTCCATTTATTTGTGTCATCTGCAATTTCTTTCATCAGTGTGTTGTAGTTCTCCTGAAAGATGTCTTTAACTTCCTTTGTTGGGTATATTCCTAGGTATTTTATTTTCTTTGTAGCCACTGTGATTGGTACTGAGTCCTTGATTTGACTCTTAGCCTTGATTGTTATTGGTATATAGAAATGCTACTGATTTGTGCACATTGATTTTGCAACCTGAGAATTTGCTGACTTTATTTCAATTCCAGGAGTCTTTTGGTGGAGTCTTTAGGATTTTCTAGATACAAGGTCATATCATCAGTAAAGAGTGATAGTTTGACCTCCTCTTTACTAATTCGGATTCCCTTTATTTTTTTCTTTTGCCTGATTGCTCTGGCTAGGACCTTCAATACAATGTTGAATAGAAGTGGTGACAGTGAGTACTCTTGTTCCAGTTCTAAGGGGGAATGCTTTCAACCTTTCCCCACTCAGTATGATGTTGGTTGTGGGTTTGTCATATATCCTTTTATAATTTTGAAATATGTTCCTTCTATGCCTGCTTTGTTGAGGGTTTTTATCATGAAAGGGTGATGGATTTTATCAAGTGCTTTGTCTGCCTCTATTGAGATGATCATGTGGTCTTCATTTTTGTTTGTGTTTATGTGGTAAATCATATTTATTGATTTGCATATGTTAAACGACCTTGCATCTGTAGGCTGAAATCCGGTTGATCATAGTGGATTATCTTTTTGATGTGCTGTTGAATTCAGTTTGCTAGTATTTTGGGGGGGTGATTTTTGTATCTGTGTTCATGAGGGATATGGGTCTGTAGTTTTTGTTTTTGTGGTTGGCTTTTTTGTTTTTTGGGGGGTTTTTTTGGTGTCCTTTCCTGGTTTTGGTGTCAGGGTGATACTGGCTTCATAGGTGTTAGGGAAAATTCCCTCCTTCTCAGTGTTATGGAGTATTTTCCACAGGATAAGTACCAGTTCTTCTTTGTATGTCTGGTAGAATTCAGCTATGAATCCATCTGGTCCAGGACTGTTTTTGGTTGAGAGATATTTTATTACTGCTTCAATCTCACTGCTCATTATTGGTCTGCTCAGGGTTTCTATTTCACCCTGATTCAGACTTGGGAAATTGTGTTTTTCTAATAATTTATCCATTTCCTCTAGGTTTTCTAGTCTGTTTGCATGGAGGTTTTCCTAGTATTCATGGATAATATTTTGTATTTCTGTGATATCAGTTTGTGAGGTCTCCTTTTCATTTCTGATTGAGCTTCTTTGAGTCCTTTATCTTCTATTTCTAGTTAGTCTGACTAGTGGTATACTAATTTTATCTTTTCAAAGAACCAAGTTTTTGTTTCATTGATCCTTTGTATTTTTTTTCTTTTTTGGTTTCCATTTCGTTTAGTTTTACTCTGAGCTTTGTTATTTCTTCTGCTTTGGGGTTCAGTTTATTCTTTTTCTAGTTCCTTAAGATATGACATCAGATTGATAATTTGGGTTCTTTTCATCTTTTTGGTGTAGGCATTTAAGGTTATGAACTTTCCCTTAGGGATGCTTTTTCTGTGTCCCATAGATTTTGAAAGTTTGTGTCCCCTTTGTTATTCAGTTCAAGGAATCTTTTGATTTCCACCTTAATTTCATCATTGACCCAAGAATTATTCAGCATTACATTGTTTAATTTCCATGACTTTGTGTATATTTGAGATTTTCTCTTGGAAATTGTTTCTAGTTTTATTCTGTGGTCTGAGAAGATATATGGTATGATTTTGAATTTTCTGAATTTGCTGAAAGTTGTTTTGTGGCCTATGATATAATCAATCTTGGAGAATGTCCTATATGCTGATGAGAAAGATGTGCATTCAGTAGTTTGGGGGTAGAATGTTCTGTAAATGTCTGTTAGGTCCACTTGTTCTAGAGTCCTGCTTATGTCCAGTGTTTCTTTTTTCATTTTCTGCTTTGATGATCTGTCCAATTCTGTCACTGAAGTGTTGAAGTCCTTGACTATTAAGATTCTACTGTTTATCTCTTTGCTCAGATCTAGAAGAATATGCTTTATGAAACTGGTAGGTCCTACACTAGGTACATATATGTTTAGGATTATTATGTCGTCTTGTTGAATTGCTCCCTTTACCATTATATAATGACCATCTTTTTTTTATATCATTGTTGAAGTCTATTTTATCTGATATGACAATTGCTATACCTGTTCCCTTTTGGTTTCCATTTACATGGAATACATTTTTCTTTCCATTACCTTGAGTCTGTGAGGTTTAGATGTGTTTCCTGGAAACAGTAAATACTTGGGTTATGTTTTTTCACCCATTTAGCCAGTCTGTGTCTTTTAAGTGGGATATTCAGTCAATTCATGCTGAGTGTTAGTATTGGTATATTGGATACTGTTCTGTTCTCTATGGTGGATGATACCTTATTGTTTTGTTTTCCCTTTTGTGCTATTGCTTTATAAGAGCTGTGAGCTATAACTTTCAGGTATTTTTATACTGATTGGTATTTATCATGCTATTGCAGCATATATTATGCACTTTTGAGCATTTCCTGCAGGGCAGGTCTAGTAGTGACAAATTCTCTTAGTGTTTGCTTGTCTGGGAAAGACTTTATTTATCCTTCATTTGTGAAACTTAGTTTAGCAAGAGACAAAATTCTTGACTGACAGTTATTCTGTTTAAGGAGAGTAAAGATAGGACCCCATCCCTTTCTGGCTTTTGAAGTTTCACTTGAGAAGTCTGTTGTCATCGGATGGGTTTTCCACTCTAAGATACTTGATGTTTTTGTCTCATGGCTTGTTGACTTTGGCCAGTCTGATGACTATGTTCCTTGGTGATTCCCTTTTTGCAGTGAATCTCCCAGGTGTTTGTTGAGCTTCTTGTATCTGGATATCTAAATCTCTAGAAAGATTAGGGAAGTTTTGCTCAATTATTCCCTCAAGTAGGTTTTCAAGGCCTTGTGTGTTTTCTTCTTCACTCTCAGGGATGCCTCTGATTCTTATATTTGGCCATTTTACATAATACCCTATTTCTCATAGACTTTATTCCTTCCTCTTGATTCTTTGTTCTTAACTCTTTTGAATTAATCTACAAAGTCAAAAGCAGTCTTCAAGCTCTGAATTTCTCTCTTCTGCTTGGTCTAGTCTAAGAACTTTCCACTGTGTTTTATATTCCTTTAAATGAATTTTTCATTTTCAGAAGTTCCGTTTTTTTTAACATATCTATCCTTTCATAAATTTTTCATTCATTTTCTGAATTATTTTTCTTGTTTGAGTTGGTTTTCCATTTTCCATTGGATTTCATTGAATTTCCTTACAATCCATGTTTGGAATATTTTATCTGCCATTTCGGTATTTTCATTTTGTTTCGGATTCATTGCTTGAGAGCTGGTGTGTTCCTCTGGAAGTGTCCTTTCCCTCTGATTCGTCATACTTCTGGAGTTCTTGTACTGATTTCTTCTCATCTGGAGCAGCTGTCACTTCTTGATTTTAGATTTTCTTTTGTTTAGATGAGGCCATTTTTCCCCTACCTCACTCTTAAGGGTGTGGCTATAGCATATGTTGGGTAAGGACCTTTGGCTTTGCTTCTGGGTACTTTGATGGAGGTCTAGGTTCTGGATGGATGCAGTGATTTTCTGAATTGCTAGTTATTTGTAGGATGTAGTGGTGGTATACTATGTGTGTGAGCATATTCCCTATCTCTTATTGACAAGGAAAGATGGAGGTCTTTGAAATCCTTTCTCTTTCTGCAGCCCTGTGGTCATCTTAACAGTGAATTATACTGGGCTGCCCAGTTTAATCTCTGAGACAGTAGATGGTGCTTGTGGGTAAGAGTCAGCCACACCCTAAATGATTGAGTCAGTAAATGCTATACTGGGCTGTACAAGTTGTCCTCCTTGCCAGTAGGTGCCACTTGCAGGAAAGAGCTAGCTGCAGTGTTGTTTTTTGGGACCTATGATTGGCTCTAGCCCCTTAGGAGAAGCACTCAAATGCCTCAGCTTGTGGGCAGGGCCCTGGAGCTCCCAGGAGACTCCTTATTCTCCACTACCAGAAGGTGGTGGAGGCAAGGCTAGATGGGGCAAACCTGCCTTTAGACTCCACAAAGGTGGACACGAGCTATTTCCACAGAGGTTTAGGGTCATCTCCCAGGCTGCTGGGGAAAGCCATGAGGGAGGGCCTAAAGTGGCCTCCCCAAGCCAGAAAGTGTGCCTGTGGGGAAGGGGTCATCTGGGATTCACAGACTGGCTGTGGGGAATGGGTTCACTCTTCTCCCTCCTTACCTGCCCCAAGGTCTCCTTCCAGTGTCTGGCTGCAAGCAGCAGTCAAACTAGCTGAGCTCCCCCACAATGTCATCAGGGCTGGGGGCTTCCCTGTCCAGGATACTGCCCTGGACTGAAAATGTGGCTTTCCTGTAGGGGGAGGGGTTCTTCACAAGTGCACTGGGGGTTGGACTCACACAACATTGTCCTCTCAATTCTGCTCATGTGGGCTCCCTCACCTCCTGAAACTAGTTCACAAATCTCCTTTCTGTGTCCTGGAGCAACATGATCAAATCCTGGGGGTATGGGATCTGGCCCGTGGGCCTTTAAAAAGAAAGGTGTGAGCCCCACTCTCTGTGGAAGTCACAATGTAGTGAACATGTCAACAAAGTTGAAGCAGCCACCCCTGAGATCCCTGGCTCAATCACCCCTTGGGGAACCCATGCCAGATGGCAAGAGTTGGGAAATGTTTGTGCGGGAACCAGTGAAACAAAAACAGAAGGGCTAAAGCTCCCTAGGGAGGACAAAGACACACAATGGGTGGAGAAATAGTATGGGGCCCACTCTCTTGTCTTGGGTCTATGGTGATGGGGAGTGACCCCAAGAGGGCTGGAAGCTTGTACTTTGTTTTCAACAAGCTCACAGTTGACTGCCAGCAGCAGCTTGTGAGCTCATGAGGGTTGAGAAGCTCGAGAGCCTGCTGACTTCCAGATGTGTGAGGGAAGGAGAAACAAAATTCCCACCTACCCTTTCTGCCAGGCTCCAAGCCTATTGGGGGTTGATCTCTACCAAAATCTTGCTCATTCTCATTCTGCTCTGCAACTTCTCCTGTGAAATCTCCAGTAGTTTCTTGCACTTTTACCTCTGAATTAAACCTGAGCTATGTTTTTTTCATCTAAAATTTTTTCATCTTTCTGAGACAATCTGGTGACTGATGTCTCTATTCAGCCATTTTTTCTCAAGACTCCCAAGTAGCTATTATTAACCAGAAATACTGATAGCAATAGTTAGAAGTAAAAATTAAATATTTTTAAAGTGCTAACAATAAAAGCTTTCTTCTGCTTACACTTATGTTCTTATTTGATAATTAGTAGTAGAAAAGGAGGAGAAATTAGAAACATGATGCACAGCTCTAAATACAGACAGGAGGGAAATGGGAAGAACTGAGTCAGGTCTGGAAACACATGAAATTTATGTAACTCTCATTCCTGAATGGTTTAATTAACTGGGTGTCACAGTGGAGGTTGTGTACAAATAAAGGCGCTGTCTCCTAAAGCGCCTCTGTGAAAACATGACAAGGATGTGGATTCATTCTTTTTCAGTTATGGGACCATGGCTTGTACTTTTTGTTTCTAACAAAGTTTTTTGGAAATTATGTGTTAGGTAATTGCTAGTGTATTATTTATTGTTCAACCATATTCAGTATTGAAAGTTCTAAGGTAATAAGCTTAAGCGTGGATTAAACTCTGACTAAAGCTTTGTCAGTTGAGCAGTTCATGCTTGAATTTCTGAGTAAAGTGTTATCCAGGTACCATGATTTTTTTTTCTGTGACTTTGGATTAATCCGAGGATTTAGATGATACTTAATAATACATGTGAAATGTCTGAGTCATACAAAGTCCATTTAAAACTGTTAATATTATTGCACTTTAAGGTTAGAAAAAAATAAAAATTAGGGTGTTTGGCAAAACCAAAGTTTTATGGAAAATAAAATCCATGAGAGACTTCTATTTTAATAGATGTTTAATAAACAATCCCATTTGTTATAACTTACAAAACTCAATTCTTACTTTGACAAAACAATATAGACAATTATATGATTGTGAGGATACATATTGAAAGTTGTTATTTCTGTTTGATGCAATTATGGAGGGTGGTTATTTTATGTTCTAGTATTTTCTGTCCCTATGAAGGAGAAAATTAGTATAGGAAATTGGAGGGTAGAAAGAATAAGACTTGATTTAATCATGCCTTTTAGGAAATTTTCTAACTACAAATGTTCCAAAAGGCTTTTCAGATTGTCTGTAATCATGACAAGCCAGTATCCCCATTAGGTGACTAGGGGAAGTAGGTTGGACATTCGTTGTTTTCTCGAATGTAAACCTAAAGAGGTATTATGTATGGCCCCCAAGACAGTGGTGGGAACAGACTGGCATCTGTAACATGTCCATTCAAGGCCCAAAACTCATGAAATTCATTGTTCACAGAAACATAACCCAAAAAACTGACATTTCCTTTGCCATTGTTTCCTTCTTTAATGCTCCCTAGTGCCCCATATTCTTCCAGGAAATGGCTCCCCACTCCTTCCTCTCAATGAACATCAAAAGGTTTAGAAGCTATTTGTACAGGCACCATATGTTCAAATCAAATCTTGTTTCAAGTTCGAAGTGGGAATTCTAGGGGATATGGCAGGATTACTCCAGGATATAAAGGTGAAGGCTATTACATTCATTTTCCACATCCAGCAAATCTAATGTAGCCCATCTCCAATAAGAGATTTGTCTTTTAAATTTAACTCTATATTTCCAGAGTGGAGTTCATTATCGTCATGGTTTTTCAAATGCCTTCACACTGCAAGTTGAGACAATGAGTTCTCAATACAAATAACTGGGGAAGGTGGGTGGTAGAAATTACTAGTTATAAATGAAAAGCACTTATTTAAGAGGTCTTACTTCAAATAATGTTGCTATCTGGCCTGGAGTTCTAGCTTCACTCCTTACCTTAGCATTTGCTCTTACTCAAATCTCATTTTCTGTAAGTCGGTAGTAAAAGCAAACTTGGCCATAAAAAGCTCAGTGCTATTAGTGGCTTACAAGTAGAGAACATGTATCTTCTTGTCATATATATATAACTATGATTCCATTTACCTATTTGGGGTGGAAGGAGAAGAATGGGAAAGAAGGAATACTAATAAACCTATAGCATTGCTTCTACCTTGTTTGAGAAGTTTTTATTTTTCTTTAGGTGAAAGTATTTAATCTCCTATTTCTTCTTACCTATAACTCAGCAATACAGTAGGACAGGGGAAGAAAGTATGACTGAAAATGTCATATGTGTATTCTTGATAATTCTTTGTGTGGGATCCATTTGAACCAATATTTAAGGGAGTTCTTTGGTCATAAGAAAGTTTGAGCTTAATAAGGAAAGCAAATCTGGCTTAAGAAATCTCAATACTTTCAGTTCACATAAATTTAATAAAACACTAGTTCAAAGGCATCATTAATGGGTACTACATAAAAACTAGCCAATCTCAATTTTTCAGGTGTGCAAAAAAAAACTTAGGAACATGCTACAGTAAATAAAATATGCATCCAAGAAAGACGAAAACAAAATAATTGTTAAAAATGAGGCCATGCAGCTTAATACCTGAGTTAAGAAAGGAATCTTTAAAACGAAGGGTCCAGGGGAATTTATTTCAGGATAGGGTATAATGAATAGCTTCTGTCTAGAAAAGGAAATGCATGCCAAAAATCTGAGTATCCTTAAATCTAAGTATAAAAACAATCTCATTGGGGAACTTCCCTAGAACAAAAATGAGACCAGGAACCTGGCAGTCAGGCCCAAATTATGAGAGGAGAAGTTGCTGCTAGGTCACATAGGGAGGCATCTATGAACTATAAGTATGTAAAATCATGTTAAGACTGTAGACACTGCTGTGGATTCCTGGACCACTCTTCTTAGAGGCCATGAGTCCCAGGGAGCAACAAGAACAGCACATGTCTTGATCTTGGCTGCCTGAAAAAGGGTCTAAAGATGCTTATCACTATTCTTCATTCCTGAAGATATGCAAACAGCCCTATGGGAAATATCTAGATTGTTGTCTTTGGATGGTGACATTTCCTCTTTAGTTTTATGATTAATTTTTTACTTCTGGAAAAGTGAAAATATTGCCTTACTAAGAAATCATGAAATACATGTATATTTTGAAAAAGATATAATTTACTACCAATATGTAAAGAAAAGGGAAAAAGAGTTTAACCCTAGAAATGTTTGAAATGTAAATTGAAGAAAGCTTTCTAGTTGTAACTGTGACAAAACAGGCTTAGATGTAGTTCAGACATGTTAA
This sequence comes from Avahi laniger, assembly GCA_963575035.1. NCBI lineage: Eukaryota > Metazoa > Chordata > Mammalia > Primates > Indriidae > Avahi > Avahi laniger. The sequence continues at coordinate 25,697 of CAUYSK010045293.1, read as the reverse complement.
GATACCTTAAGAAATGGTGTTTAAAAAACACACTTTTTATTTGGTCTTCTATCTAATGTTACCTTGGGTTCCATGATTGACTGCCTCTTGCTACAGCTATGCTACTTAATGGAAGCTCCACACGTCAAGTACGTCTGATCAAAACTTCTAAATACTTAAAGTTTTCTCTCATTTCAAATGTTACCTTTTTCTTTCAAAAAATATTCAAGGGCATCATGCATGCCCCTAAATCCTTTCAGAATTTCATGAGAACAAAGGAAAATTTACTACAAGATAATGCTACAAACTCAGATTGCAGTTTTCAAGAAAAAGCCTACCATGACCTGCAGTATGTCTTGTTCCTTGCCTGTTCTCATGCAATCTCTTTCTCCCTCTGTGCTCATCCTGGCAAACATCTTAACACAGGCAGCTTTAAAGTTTAACAGAAGTAAATGACAAAATAGGAACTTGTAAGAGATGCATACATATCCCAAACCTTTGAAATCCAAACTTTTAAATGCTTTGCCCATCTCGCATGAACTAAGGGATAAGGATACATTCTGTCTGAAGAGTTTTAGAGACCATGTCTCTGACCCTCATATCTTAATGAGATGTGCCTCTTCCATGCCTATGGGAACCCTATCTCTGACATGACCTTAGCTGTGTATGCTTGCCTCCATTTCTTTGACATTTAGGATACCACACAAATCTCTGTAAACCTCATTCAAAGCAAGAGGGAAATCTTCCTACTTGACGAATTATCTATCCATCCTATGCCTGCCTTCTCTTTCCTTGTTTTCCATTAACATGCCCATACATTGAACACCCACACTATGTCAAGCACTGTGCTAGGTGTCCATACCATGCACTTCATTTTCCATGATATCCTCTTATGTAGCCATCTTCCCTCAGGAGTATTGACTTTGGTTTCCATGTCCTCATCGAGACTTTCTCTTCTTCATCAAGCTACAGATAAGGTGACAGAGTGAACATGGACTCTGTCAGAGAGACTTATGGGTTTAAGCCTTGGCTCTTGTATTTCCTACCCATGGCTCCTTGGATGGATTACTTACCTTCTCTCAACCTTACTTTTCTCATGTACTCTGAGGGTAATAATGCTTCACAGAGCTGCTAGAGGAATTCAATGAAATAACAAGTAAATTGCCTTGAACAATACCCAGATTATGGGAAGCATTTGATAAATGGTAGCAATTCCAACATCCTAGAGATAGATTCCAATTCATTTGATATTGGCATGTTCAGAATAGTCAGTTAACACCTGTTTATATGCATTATGTGGACAGCCTACTCAGTAAATATTTATTGTAATAACAAATGAAAGTATATAGTTTAGTGTTTCTCTTTATTTGTATAAGCTTTAAAAAAGCCCTCTTTTTCCAGCTCTTGTGGTACATAAGTTAATGGCAGTTTTACTATAATCCCTATCCTTTTGTTTGCTTTTCCCCTGCATGTTCTTAAACAGAAATACCGATAAATTCAGGTTGACCACAGCAAATCATGGTTTTCCTTCCTTTCATCTTCTTGTAATTTAAACTTTCCACATCCTAGAAGTGAGAAATGTGAGTCCCCGATGTTTCCACAGCTTCAATAAGCCTAAGCGGGCTGGAAAATGTTTTATTGGACTGTTTGAACCAATGAATTTTAATGGTTTCCCCACATGGGCCTGAAGATTTTCCTGTTTAGCTCTTTTCTCCCTCCCATGTCTTCAGCAACCCATCATGAGCTATAATGAGTTCTCATTTCCCTTGTTTTGTTCATTGACTCCTAAAATACTTTTCTCTGTACTCCTTGTGGTACCCAGATAAGACAATGGATCTAGAAATATCCTTAACTTGCCTGCCTGGAAACTCTTTCTATCCCAATATGTACCCAGGTTTAAAACATTTTTACCATATTTAAATCTTACATAAAGGTTTTTTCTAGAAAAATCACATTCTGGGCATGCTATTGGGCATGCTATGTTCTGGCTGAAGTGTCTAGGCTTTGTTTTCATCCTGACAGAGGTATGACTTGTGAGTTTCCCTTTATCTGTGAGAGAAAGTTGACCTTTGTGCTAATTCCCCTTCCTGGTGAGTCAGCCTTCTTTCTCCGGGGCTTGGCTCCTTGCTCAGTGCCATTGATTCAGCACCTGCCTCTCCTTAGACAGGCTCTTCTTCAAACCCACCGCACGGTCCTTGACCCAATGACTTCTCTGTATGGCCAGTCACTTAATTTTCAAAGCCTCAGTTTTGCTATACTTAAAAAAAACATGCAAATAACATTATTTATCTTATTAGGACATATTAAATGAAAATAATGCAAATGAGGGCTCCTAGCAATGATAATCTTTTCCAGGAAGGAGGTAATGATGAAATAATGAGAATTTATTTTATCATAGAAATTCAACTTCTAAGCAGCTACAAATATGTAGCAATTTCCTTTTTATTATCTTTTTCCTGTAGGAATTTGGCCTAAAATTATTCACAATTAGAAGGGAAAGGAATAGAAGTAAATCTTCTTAAGACTTTTCAAAGCTTTCAAAAGAGTTTGGAGTGGAGAGGGGAAGGCTGTCAAAGCCATTGATTAATTTACTCAGCAAATACCAAGTGCCTGCTCATTGCTACATCACTGTTTCTATATGGAAAGAAATTATCCCTCTGGGACAATGTCCTCACTTAGTAGAGGACAGCAGTCTAAGGAGCAGAGCACATGTGTGTTTCCATAAGCTACAGAAAAAATCATATGCCAAGGATCCTACATCTGTTTGCTGATTTCAAGAGCTGAGCTAAGCCTTTTTAAATATAGAAATCAACCTCTCCATAGTAATAACACTATGGTTCCAGTAGGAGAAAGCAGTGATTTCTACTGAAGTATATTTTTAATAAAGTCTGCCTTTTTTAGTAGGTTTCAGTATCAGTGCTGAGAATTTTTTATTTTATTTCCATCCAGCCTAGTATTACCTAGTTTTTTAAAATTGTCATGACTATATCAGGCATTCCCAGGAACACATGTCTCTACTCTAGCAGCCTTTTTTTTTTTTTAAACAGGAAGATATTTAAAATTAAAGAGTTTTTGTGAGGTCTAAGCAGCAGGTCTTATTACATTCCCAACCAAAGAGTGGTTGCATGTAAATTATTAGGCAAGATCGTTATTTTCATAGATTCCTTGATCCCTCAAAAATGAGTTTGTTCCCAATTGAGCACCATTTCATGGCTTAATACTTAACACAGTTGTAATTCATTTGACCTATGAATCATTATACCTTACACATATTTATACCTGTTCTAAAACTTGGCTTTATGGCACAAATTAATGTCATACATTTTTAGTTGCAAATTACAATATTATTTTGAAACTATAAATAGTACTTTAGTTAAGGGGCATGGTTCCATAGGCAAAGTACTGGCTACAGTTAAGAGACCCGGATTTATTAATAGTTCTAGTTTTAGCCACTAACTAGCTGTGTAAACTTAGACAAATCATTTCATTTCATATAAATTCATTTCCTTATCTGAAAATAATATCACTGGACCCCATTCAGTGTTACCATTTGAGAATAATAAAAATAGGTACACCTTCTCTTTCAAAGTCAAACTATCTAAGTACATTGACTAATGAGTTAAAGCACTTTGCATTTTTAAATAATATTTCTACATAATACAGAAAAATGTATGAAAACAAAGTGGCCCATAATCTTACTGCTCAGATAACTACTTGTAAAGAAATACATGTGTAGAGTTGGAAAAAACAAAAATGCAAGCACTGTAGGAAATGAATAAAATGAACAGTCAAGTTTTCATCTCCAATAGTCCCCATTCTGTTTCCTGGGAGGTAAACATTGTTCATATTTTGTTGTGAATCTTTTAAAACTTCATAGCATGCTAAGAGATGTTTCTTGAATATTTCCTAATATATGCAGATCCTACCATAAAACCACATGCATATCATTTTTTTAGAGAACATTTTATAACACTAGGGAGTAAAGAGTATTTGCTAAAATTTCTTTAAAATACCTATGTATAAGTGTCATTTTCCTGTCCTCTATACAGATAGTAAACATGAAGGCACATCTGGTGACAGGCGCATGTGTTTTCCCAAACCTCCCTCTTAAATAGTTGTAAAGCAGCACCTACAGGTTTGGCTCCTTAAAGCAGTTTTTAACATTATGCTCAATTTATTAATCCAAAGAAAATAAGCTGGAATATGGTTATCTTTCTTCAGTAAGCTTATTGTTTCTCTAAAGTTTAAATAAACCATTTAAAGAACAATCCAAGTAACTGCAGCTGGAGCAAGTTTACTGGGGTATAGACACTACACCACCACTTTAATAGGTTCTTGCCAGTTCTCCGAAAGGGCAGTTACAATTTCCGAAAGCTCTACAGGAAGACCTGGGTGGTGACAATAGTACGATCTGTTCGGGAAAACTGACTCAGGGCAAGGAGATCAAGCATTCTTCTGTATTTCTGAGTAGTCTGAGATGTACGTCACAGCTGTTTGGGGCAAATTTATAGGACCGCTGGAAGTTACATTTGCAATTCATGATGGTAAGATGAGCTCAGTGTTTGACCTAAAGAGTTTAATTCATCAATATTTAGCAACTGTAGGATTCACATTCAAAAAGTAAGTGCAACCTTCTTTTAACGTAAGGGAACCAAGAGTACATCAGTAAAGGAACAGCCATGCGTCACTTCTCCAGTCAAACCAACATCAGTCCTCACATATGATAACTGTATTAGGTCAGTTATAAAGTCATCTTTATACACAAAGAAAACTCGTGTATATTAAATATCACCAATAAAAAGAAACCTTCTACAAAAGGGCCAGTGCACCCCGATATTCATAAATGCACAGCAACATGTCATGATAAGAGCACAGACTGCAGGGCTTGCATTCCGATGTTCAAATCCCAGCTGTTTCTCATTTGCTGTGCTTATCTGGGGCACATCTTTAGCCTTTTTCTCCTTCATCTGAAAAATGGGGATAACAATAGTGGTTGGCTCACTGGGTTGTTATGAAGATTATGTAAGTTAATACATGTAAAACTTTTCTGGCATATAGTTACATGCTATGTAATACTATTTTTATTCCTATTCAATGGGTCTATATCTAAAGCATAGGAAAGGTTCAAATAAAGACAACAGAATGGTAAGTCAAAAAATTTTTTCAAAAGCAGTGTCACTGTTGAGTTAATACAAACATAAAAATACATGTAAAATATTTGAAAATATTATGTAAAGGCTTATATTTGTGAACTTAACCCTCTATGAATGCATTTTTACATAGAAATTATGTGTGTGCAAATAGGAAGACATGGGCCTGGATAGACGTTGTTGAATTAATTTTAAATTTTACAGCTTTTCCTGAGAATCCCTTAATGAAAAGGCAGCAAGAAGATAATGAGAAAGTACCAAACAGATGTTGGTTTCCTCTGAAATTTGCCAAACTTTTACAGCATCATTATGATAGATTTCCATTTAGATCTCCACAGTTTAAAAGTGGGACATTTGGATGCAGAAGAGAGCAGAAATGATTAAAGGGTTGGAGACGCAGGCTTAAGAGGAAGGGATCACAGAAATGATGTTGGTTGGCCAAAAGAGGATAAGGCTAAGAGTGACTTAATTACAGTCTCCGTATATATAATACACCATATAAATGGACTGGGGAACAGATGTTGTTCCACAATGAAAATAGAACAAGATGGAATGGGAGCACTTCAGCTTTGACTTGAGAAACATCTTTTTGTCTATGAAGAGTTGTTGAGCTGCTAAACTTTTGTCCACTCAACTAATATTTATTCAATTGCTCTTGTCTTGGGTACTATATTAAATGCTAAGGATTTTGTGATAATTCACATATAGATATATTGAGTGGAATTTTCCTCTGCCCCAGAACTGTACTTGCAGTAGACTTGGTGACCTATCCACCCTGGAGTGTGGGAAAAGAGGGACACCCTGCTGGTGAAGGCAGCAGTGGACTGTTTTGCATTCCCACTTACATTGCACGAGGATGTATGAGGTTCCTAAGAAGGGCACAAAAGACGGTTAGGTGGGATTTTGCTTGTTGATACCCCTCCCAAAGGACTGCCCTAGGGGTGGGGGTGCTGAGATGATTTGGCAAGAGGAGAAACAGAGTGAATCTTCCAGTTCACGGAATTATGCAGAGGGCAGGCTCCCCTGTCTCCCCAAGAACTCATCCAAGGGCATTGTCTCCTTTAGGAGCACCATAAGAGAGCCACCCTCAGGGCTGCCTGCTACTCAGAGGCACCAATACCCAGTTTTGTATGACCCAGAATAAAAAATAGCAACCAAAAGATGAGAAGAAATGTGTTGGATTTATTTCGCATACCACCCAACTCTCAGTAGACATCAGCTGGGTGTCCTACAATTCAATTCCAACACTATCTACCTGGCATTAGCATCACATCCCACAAGACTGTCCCCAATTCACAAGCCAGTAGCAAAGTCCTGGCCTCCCACACTTCTGACTGTAAAAATGGGGGTTTCCCATAATCACCTCCTCAGGTTCAATAATTCGCTAGAATAGCTGACAGAACTCAGGGAAACATCATTGACTTACATTTACCAATTTATTGTGCAAAATACAACCCAGGAACACTTAAAGAGATGGGGAGGGGCACGGACTTTTTATACTCTCTCCACACACACCTCCCTTCTAGCACCTGAGTGTGTTGAGCAATCCAGCAGCTCTGCAAACCCCATCACATAAGGTATTTTTAGGGAGGCTTCATGATATACGCATGATTGATCAAGTCAATCTGTAGCTCCCCCCCCACCCCGCCTTTCCAGGGAGGTAGTACATGGAGCTGAAAGCTCCAACCCTCTCCTTCTTGCCCCAAATTTCCTCCAGCTGTGTCTATGAAATGATGACTCTTAGGAGTTTCAAATTAATTTATGAAAGGTACCTGGAAAAAGTTATGCCTATTAGTATGTAACAAGATGTAGAAATTCTTGTAATAAGCATAATTTTGTTTGAAAAACTTCTCCTTATGTTGTCTATTCTATTATAGAGCTGTGAAAATGTGGTTCTGATATGCTGTTCTGGCTTGAGTAACTCTATGACATTTTCCCATGTAAGAAGGAACATTCTGACGTGTAATTGGGAGATGGCTAGAAATATTTTTATAAAAATTGAAGTCTTTAGGTTCAATTCTCCCCAAAAGCAGACCCTGAGATAATGATTTGAATCCACATAGTTTATTTGGGAAGTGATCTTAGGAAGCTCCAGGAGGAAGTTAGAGAAGGAAGGAAGCCCAGACAGCAGATATTGGTGAAGAGGTTAGGACTCTAGGCACCCAAGGCCCAATCCTCCCAGGTAGAACAATCTTAGAGTTGTCCCACCTGAGATGTAAGGAAGCTGAAGCATTTAGCGACCAACTCCTGACTGTTGTTGGTTGAGGATGGCTTCTAGCACTGTTGCTGTCCCAGAACTTCCAACCTCCTCCACACATGCATGGACCTAGCTTGCCTCTGCAGCCAAAGAGAGAGAGTTGCAGGGATTGCATTTAGAAGCTATGTAACTGTGCACCAACAAATTATGCAATATCTTGCCGGAAATGGCAGAGAAAGTAGTTATGAGATTTATTAGAATTCTATTTGGTTGCAAGGAAATAATTTTGTTTATAAAGTATATTGTGAATTATGTATAAAAATTTGTATTCAAAATGTTAAAAATGAACACTTTGTCTTACATGTTATGATAAAACCAGCTGGTGTCTAGTCCATGAGTGATTTACTTATGTAGAAGCTTAATATGAATATAAAATTATCCATTGTTCTTATAAGTTAGTCTCAGTAAAGCAGTCGGGATTCTCTTCATGACATAATACCTTTTTCTTTTCCTATCTCAAGGATTGAGCCCAAAATTTTCCTAGCATTGTAAGGAGCAATACTAGGTTCATCTCAGAGGCAGAGTATTATGCTGTTCTCAACTATTTGATTCCTTCCTCTCAAAATCAAGTTGAATATTGGGAGGCCAAAAGTCTGCCCGGGAAAGAATGTACGTTGTCAAAGGGCCATCCTCCAGGTGGCTCTATAAATGGGGCCTGCTGAACCCCAAAAGACATCAGTATTACCGTTTGTAAAATGCCTTCTATTTAGATGGTGTCTTGCAGTTTACAAAGTTCTGTTACACACACTGACTTATTTAATCCTCAAGATATGCAGGACATAAATTATTATATCCCTTTTATTAGGATGGAAAACCATGATTTAAAACAGATTAAATAAATTCCTCATTGCTAACCAAATAGTAAGTGCTAGAGCTGGAGCACAAACTCAGTTCTTACAGGGAGGTTCTTAACCCTCTTGTCTCAATTAGGAGACTAGATAGATCATTGTACATTTAGGCAACAAATCATTGAATCTTAACTGTGACATATATCTGGCTTAAGCTAGGACAAAAATTGCAAAGTACCCATTTTTTTTATTAGAAATATGATTGAACTCTCATTTTCTAAACCTGAGTAGTCAACTTCCTTTGTTCCTACCTGCCTATGGCCCCCAAGCAAATAAATGTTTTAGTTATCTAAAACTAACTGCCTGTAACAAATTATCCCCAACTCTTGAACAGTTTAGCTGGTGGTTTTGATTCAGGGTAGGTATCTCGAGGCTACAGTCAAGCTGTTGGCCAGGGCAACAGTGACCTGGGGCTGGAAGACTGACTTCCAGGATCAGGTTGTTGACACCTCGGTTTCTCTCAGGCTGTTCCCATTCCTTGCCATGTGCTACATGAGTGTTCTCAACTACCTGGCAGCTGGCTTGCCCTGAGCAAGTGGACCACACAAACTTGTGAATTCCAGGAGGTGGGGGGCCACTGGGAAGTGCCTTGGAGGCTGGCTACCACACTCAGAAGCATACAACTATAGGGACATTTTATTCCCTCTGTTACTCCTCAGAGACAAAACAGAATATATGGATTTTTCTTCCATGTGTAAAATACATGTACACAATTCAGTGTACCTACTATTATGTCATCTCTGTATTCAAAGAGCTCAATGTAAAAGAATATGCCAAATAACATAAATCATGAGGTCAATAAGAGTGAGCTCAAAAAAGTACCATGGGTTCAAATAATGGTAAGCACTGTACACTCAGGGAAGAACAAGACAGTACCTAGCAGAAGTGGCATAGGATATGGACCCTTTGGAATGAGTAAAGAGAAAGGAGATAATATAAGACCCAGAGGAGAGAATCTTTTTGTGACTATAGAAGTCCAGCAGGGAAAACAAGTGCATGTAATTTGAAGTGACAATGATTTGATGTAGAAGTAGCAATTTGTGAAGCCCCTAATAGACTCAGCTTCTTGCTTGAATTTCTTCAGTGTCTTCCTTTTGCCTGCAATAGGTTAAGGCAAACTATTTATCATGGTCTTCAAGACACCCTAGTCAGGCTGCCAAAGCTGCAGGCCACACTGCTAACCACCTTCATGGCCTGTTCCCAGGACCCACCAGGCTGGGGCCCTGCTGGACAGCACACTTTTTCACCCATTCTTTCTATTTCTTCTGCATGGAATATCCTGCATATCTCTTTTCACACCATTACCTTCCTAAATAGTTCAAAGGTTGCTTTGTTTAATTCTCCCTATTGTTAGCCCAGCTGTAACACCGTCACTGGAAACACATTGACATCTGGCATGGCATTTACTCTATGTATTAATACATCGGCACATTTGACTCTTATGATTGATGACTTATTTGTAATAAACTAGCATGACATAGTTTGACATCTTTTATCTATTTTCCTTGATAAAGGAAAAAGAATGCATCTTAAAATCAACAGTGCCTTCGATTTGATGGAATTTGCATTGATTTGCATGTTTAGTCCTTCCCTGAAACTAAAAAGATCTTGAGGTCTCTAATCAGTTATTTTATATCCCCATTGCATGTCACATTGCCCTGTAATGTTTAAAAGATGCTTCACTGTTCTCTACACAGTTTAGGAAGGGTGACCCGTGTTATTTCAAAGGGTCAGCTTAAGGGGAGTGAAAATTCCATGATCTGTTGACCTTGTTACAGCATTGGGCCTTAAATTTACAAGTCCCTTTCTTTCATGTCATATATCCCCAAACCTTCCTGGAATTGATGTCAAAAACCTCAAATTTCTTGGCAGAACACTGTGGTTTTGGACTTAGAACTATAAATATGTACAGGTGATGAAATGTCAGGTCAACAGAGTCAGGCCTGAAGTTTAAGCTTTCATATTTATTAGCATATGACCTTGTTGTTAACCACCCTGAACCTTACTTTTATCCTCTATAAAATAGGGGTAATACAACTCACTTCTCAGGACAGTTGTGAGAATTAACAAATACAAAACATCTAATTTGTGTCCCTAGCACTTAAGAATCAGCTGCAGGGACAGGTGAGCAACGTGGACTTAGTACCCAATTCATATGACTTTCAAAAGGATTTCTAAGACAATTGCCCAAATTAAAAGACCAATTCTTGTGGAGGATTTATTCTGCTCGAGTTTCCATTTATGATTGAGTCATTTTAAATTTGGATCTGGTTTTACCTACTGGTGTTTTCCCATTCATCACAAGGATATAGAATGTTTGGCAATTGGACCATGTCTTCTCCCACATAACATGGTTTTGGGGACCAGTCTGTGATTCAATGGGTGGTGTACAACAATCTTGAGCCCCCATTAGCTCTGTCTTAGTAAAGCTACTTTATTTCCTCTAAAGCTTTCCCATAGGCTTTGCACGTTTCTTTTGAATTTTTGAAAAAAATTCAAGATCCTCACCCATATTTCCCTTTCTCTTCTCTCACAAGTTTCTCTATGTTGAGATGTCTTTGAGGAAGCAGGGAATCACTCTGACAACTGATGAAGGATACGGTAGGCATGGGTGATGAAGATATTCTAAAGATCTTAGAACTATGAGTGCAGGGCAGGAAGGAGGGAGAGAAGGAGAAAAAAGTGGAAAGAACAATAATTATGATTTGTTGCCATGCAAAGACTGAGAGATTAAGATCGAGGGTTTGGCTGGCTTCCATGTCAAGAGGATGAAATGGGAGTGTAAAGCTCCAGTTTACACAAAGAAGTTTAAAAGCCAGAAGTAAAACCCTAAATCTTCATATACTGATAAGCCCTGCCACACTGTTTGGGAAGTAGGTCTAGATATCCATAGAGGAAGAGGTGAAAAACCTCTTTGATCTTTCATAATCTAGAAACAGAATCCCAGAACAATAAAATAGACAACTAATCCTATTATTTTCTGATCTTTTGCCTCTTTATGACCATTTTATAAACTCAGCTCTGTGGGGGCCTAATCCTGTTCCAACAGTCCGTGTGGTTGAATGGCTGCCTAGTCCAAGTGCTTTGATCAAACCAGACCCTTTTCTAGCCTTCTGCTTTGATAAACAGGTTTAAGTGCCATAATAACCAGGCATTTGAATGCAGACTAACTCATAGATGCAGATAATAGACCTTGTTCTATCATGTTGATTTCAGTCAAAAGTTGAAAGAGAAACGTTTGAAGAATATGGAAAAACTCAACTATGAAATTTTAATAGCAGTGAGGCACAGAAACTTAACACAAAGAAATAATCGTCATTCATGGCCTTGGTAGAAAGATTAATGCCAAAATTCTGTGATTAGTTACAGTTGTTGAAGAAGCTGGGGGAAAAAAGGCACTGTGAGTTCATCAAAATGTGAATAAATGGCCCTAGAGTTAACAGTAAGTATTTGATCAAATTCTCAGGAACCTCATTGTTTCTTTGAATTATGACTTGGCCTTCCTGAAAACAAAAATGCCAGACTGAACATTATTGACTTGGTAGAGAGGATATCAATTATTTTGCTACATAAAGGTGACTCATAAAATCTGAGGTTGTGATATTTAGATTTTCTTGACTGAGAAAGGTCACTTCACAATAATCTTCTAAAAAGATAAGGTTTAAATGATAAAGTGACATGAACAGCCCCCCTGACCAATAGAGCATCATCATCTGCTTTCTGTAATCCAGACCAAGCCCACCCACAATGGGCCAGCTGGGGACCCATATTGAGTCCTGGCAGAGGGAAGGGATACCTGGCTGGCATTTTATCAAAGACAATTTCTAAGGAAGATTTTGGAAAACAGGATTAATGTTTCCTAAATAAATTCCTCAAATATATGGCTTCAAGAGAAAACTTGCAGTAGTTTGTTGTGGCTATGGCTTCCTCTGTCTGGCAAAAGAAAAGGACATACATTGGATCACCAATTTCTTGGAGTTCTGAGTAAATTAGAAGCCAACTTTATAAGGCTTGACTCCTGAGCTTGGACTTGCCAGCATTCTTGAAATCATCTGCTCCATTTAGATGCTATTTTTCAATGTGGATTTTATATGGTGTGTGGAAGCCTACATTTATTACCCAAGTAGCTTGGTTTTTCCTAAGTGAATGTGAATCCATCTATATATTAATTAAAACTATATTTTAACTATACTAGAACTAAAAAAATAGGTGTATTACTATAAAATTAAGTCCTAAAAGCCTGGGAGAGACATACTGCTCCAACCCCAATAAAACAAACCATGTGACTAATTACATATTTATGGTCTCTATTGATCTCTCCACTAATTGCTGAAACTATATGCATGTTTTCATCTAATCAGCAATTAGTTTCCGAGGTCACTTTGTACATCTCTTTCTTGTTGCTGAGATTAATCCTTTATTTGTAGACTTGGGTTTCTTGCATTTTATAGACTTATAAATCCATGAAGCAAACATAAAATGCAGCTCTGTGAGAACACTGCAAATTATAAAAGTGGTCCTATGCGTTCACTTTTTTTCCTTGCTATATCAAGAGCAGGATAAAAAACAAATCCAAGGCTACATTTCTTTTCCTGGAAGAATTATATGTAAAATTGAGAGGGACTCTCTCTTTTCACCTTTGACTCAACACACTCCAAACCAAGCCCTGCTTTCCTTCATTTCTTTCTCCATCATAAAACTGTCTCCCTGCAGAGACCCAAATTTTCCCACCATTTCAGAAACTACAACTTTCCTAAGAGAAGGAAACGAAAATGGACAGAAGGCTGATCTAGATGTACTTACTCTAGCACTCACAAAATGCAAACTTCTGAGAAAAGCAGGAATACATTTCTCTATTTTGTAGTTTTAAATATTATGTGGTATAGGATGGACATTCAAAAAATTAATTACCCACTTCTCTCATTATCAATCAAATATTGAATCTGAACCATGGTGAATTTTTAGTATGGAAATACTATAATTTGATAAAAAAAAGTAGCTTGCAAAAAAAAAAACAATACATTCACTTTTGAGGTTATAAGGACTCAATAATATGTTTGATACCCTCCTCACTTTTTAGGTAACAATGATTTGTTTAGCTGTAGGCAAAGAACTGAACACTTGAAACAAAGAAAAATGATATGTTGGCTCCCATAAAGTATTAACTAAGTATTAACTTTTTCCAAAAGATTATTACCCTTGGGAATCTGGATGATTCTTTTACAAAAGATGCCAAAAAATCATTTTATCAACCCCATCATATACATGTAACGTTAAAACCTGTATTGAGGACACTAAATTGTCTTCCTACATGACATTCTCATTTATATTTGTCTCTATATTCCCAGGTCATAAACACTGAAAATCAATTCTGTTGCCCTTGGTACAAAGAACAGTGGTCTCTACAAAACTGAACTTGGCCATTATCTGAAACATCAGGTCCTCTAGAAAAGAGGCCTAAAGCCCCCTTTGTAATTTCTGCATTAGCATTGCTGTCCTGGCAAGCAGACAACTTCATCAGAGAAGTCAGCCAAGGAGAGTCTTTAAATGGAAGTTGTGCACACGAGGAGCAAATGCATTAAAAAGTTGCTGACGGGCATAAAAATGCTTTGATCTGAAGATGGAAAACTCCAAAGCAGGAAGGATTTGGGGCATTTTGAGTCTGATTGACTTTGTGGTTTCTCAGCATAGAAATAAATGCAGAAATGATATTTTGAGACCACAGCTGCAGAGGGGGGACCATGGTAAATTTCAAAGAAAATCCAGTTGAATCTTGAGGTTAAGATCTTAAAAAAGAAAAGGACATGAGGGAAGTAAGATTGTTGCTTGAAATTTCACTGTTTAAACAATAAAAATAAAAATACATGAGATTTTTCTTAAAAGTTGAATCTCTATTGCCTATAGCTGTCTGGTAGATGCTCTGAAGTCCCCCGATCTTACATAAAAAGAGATGATCCTATTCCTCTTATGATTTAAATGGTGCAAAGAGGCAGTTTAATGAGTAATATGAGGTGAAGTCCAGAGACAGGCAAGCACACACAGGAGTAATGATTTCTTACATTATTATGTAATGGCTTTCTTATAGTAGCCAGTGACAAAACAATTTTCTACAAAGCTTGCTTCAGTAAGCAACAGTTTGATACCAATATGGTAATTATTTACTTTGACTAGCATATGCATAAAAACAAGAATATTCAAGCAGAACTTTAAACATAAAGATGGCAGACTAGAAGCAGCCTTCACACTCCATTCTCAAGGAGAAGCTTGACAGCTGGGAATAGATATACATCTGTGGATGGATCCTCTTGAAGAGAACACTGTGGATCATCGATGGGAGATGCTCAAAGTGAAGGGGATGGGGAGATCCACTCACCAAGATTGGCAGATACCCACATGTGAGGAAGGGATAAAGGAGAGGGCCCCACACAGACACCAAGACTAGAGCTGTCAGGGGCCCACCACCACCAAAACAGGCCTCCAAACTGATCAGGAAATACTTGGAGACTATGCAGTTCATTTGCATCAGAGAGCAAGCCCAGTAGGAACCCACCAGCCTCTATTCCCGGGTTGCCCCAGTTGATGCTACTCTGAGCTCACGGGTCTGGAGCACCAGGTCTACACAGGGAATGGCTTTACTGCAACCGCCCCCACATTTTTCCCCTTTCCAGGCTAGGGAGGCAGCAGACATTCTCACACTTCTGTGAGCTGGAGTCAAGTGCACCCATGCCAGGAAATTCGAATGGAATGAGTGCTGACACCACTGGAGAGGTCCCATGGTAGCAGTCCGAGTGGGACCTGTATGGATAGGGAGACCCAACCATCCAGTGTCCCAGCACACACGGCCCTGCCTCAGCCCCATGTACCACTGCACTGAGGTCCATGCCAGCACGGGCCTCTGTGATGCCATGCCTGTGGTCTACCTTTCTACCGTGTACCTACTGGCCAAAAGCCACCTCCCTGCATTACACCTAGACCCAGGTAGAACAAATGCCCGAAGCTCTGACACATGTGGCCACCACGGGAAGACCCAGACAGTCCCTCTGTGGAGAGGGACTCACCCAACCCCCTACCTGAGCTTCCAAAAGCAGCCTAGAGACCAACCCATTACTCCACATGAAAATCCCCCAGTACTGATTTGCACTCTGAAACCCTAGGGGAATGGAACAACACAGAACAGCTACATTATAAGATCTCAGTTTACCCATCCCTCTCCTACCAAATCAGTGTTTCAGAATAAGACACAAAAGTGTCATCTAGGGAGCTCTTCCTCTCACTAAATAGAGTTCCCAGTAAAGGAGAACTGAAACACTTTAAACCCATCTGCTCTGAGAGAAGAGGTTTCAGATGAGTACTTTGTCAACATGAAAAAACAAGCTAGTTTGAGACCACCAAAAGATCACAATAGACCCCAACCTAAATGACATTGTCAAACAGTCAGAAATGGAATTCAGAGTATGGATGGCAAATAAGATGAATGGGATTGAATAGAAAGTTGAAAGCCAACACAAGCTAAAAAAAATATTTCAGGACATGAATGAAAAAAATGAAAGAGATGCTAAAGAGATAGACAACATAAGAAAGGATATAACAGGGGCAAGTGCAACATACATAACCTAAACATCTGTACCCCCATAATATGCTGAAATAAAAAAAGAAAAAAAGAAAGGATATAACAAAACTTAATTGAAATAGTCATTTAGGGAACTTCAAAATATGGCAGAAAGCTTCAATAACAGCCTACATCAAGCAGAAGAAAGAATTTCAGAGCCTGAAGATGAGTCTTCTGAACTACAAAGATGCAGGAAAAAAAATAAAGAATGAACAATCACTCAGAGAAAAATGAGACTATGTAAAGCAAGCAAATATACAAATTATAGATAACCCTGAGGGAGGAAAAAGAAAAAATTATGGAAAAATTATGGAAAACCTATTTGAGAGAATTATTGAAAAAAAATTCCCTGGTATCACCAGAGATTCAGATATCATCAAACACCAGGAAGATTCATAGCAAATAGAACATCTCCAAGACATGTAGTCATGAACCTGGCAAAAGTTAAAATGAAGGAGAAAATTCTATGAGCTGCAAGACAAAAGCAACAAAGCCTACAAAGGAAAATCCATCAGGCTAATGGCAGACTTCTCAGTGGAGACCTTACAATGCCAGAACGAGTTGTAGCTCCATTTTTGATCTTTTTAAACAGAAAAAGTGCCAGCCAAGAATTTGTATCCTGCAAAATTAAGTTTCATGAATTATGGAGAAATAAAGACTTTTCCAGACAAGGAAATACTAAAGGAATTTATCGCTACTAGAACTGCCCTACAGGAAATATTCGATGGTGCATGATACATGAAATAGCACAATAGATACCCACCAGTGTAGAAACATACAAAAATTAAAGCTCACATCTATTACAAAACAAGAGCAACAAGAAGGAAAATAAAACAACAAGGTATCATTCAGCATGACAATCAGAACAGTATCCCACATATCAATATTAACACCAATGTGAACAGTCTTAATGCTTTCATTAAAAGACACAGACTTGCTGAATGGATGAAAACTCATTGTCTAAGTATATTCTGTCTTCAAGAAACCCATTTAATTCACAAGGACATGTGTAGACTCAAGGTAAAGGGATGGAAAAAATATTCCATGCAAATAGAAATCAAAAGCAAGCTGGTGTCACTATTCTCATACCAGATAAAATAGACTTTATCTTTTTTTTTAACAATTGTTTATTTAGTCATTATATAATGATAAAGGAGGCAATTCAGCATGAACACATAACAGTCCTATAATAAATTTATATGCACCTACCGCAGGAGCTCCCAGATTCATAAAACAAATTCTATCAGATCTAAGAAATGAAATAAACATTGGGCATTATAATTACCAGGAACTTCAACAGCCCACTGATAAAACTGGACAGATCATTGAAACAGAAAATCAATAAAGAAATACTGGACTTAAATGGAACTCTAAAACAAATTGAACAGACATTAGCAGAACACTCTACTCAAAAAGTACAGAATACACATTCTTCTCATCAGCACATGGGACATTTTCCAAGATTTATCATATCCCAGGCCACAAAGCAAGTCTCAGCAAATTCAGAAAAACTGAAATCATGCCATGTATTTTCTCAGACCTCAGTAGAACAAAACTAGAAATCAATTTCAAGAAAAACTCTCAAATCCACACAAAGTCATGGAAATTAAACAACCTTCTGCTGAGTGGTCCTTGGGTAAATGAGAAATTACGATGAAAATCAAAATATTCTTTGAATTAAATGACAAAGGGGACACAAGATTTCAAAATCTGTGGATACAGCAAAGGCGGTGCTAAGGAGAAAATTTATAGCATTAAATGCCTACATCAAAAAGACAGAAAGATCCTAAATTATCAACCTGACGGTACATCTCAAGGAACCAGAAAATAATCAAACCCAAAGCTAGCAGAAGGAAAGAGATAACAAAGCTAATAGCAAAACTAAATGAAATGTACCAAAAAATAAATAAAATACAAAGGATAACAAAAAGTTGATTCTTTGAAAAGATTTAAAAAAAAAATCAATAGACTACTAGCCTGATTAACCATAAATAGAAGAGAAAGGATCCAAATAACGTCAATCAGAAATGAAGGAGACACTACAACTGATACCACAGAAATATAAAACATCATCCATGAATACTACAAAAATCTCTATGCACACCCCCACTAGAAAACCTAGAAGAAACAGATAATCAGGAAGAAATAAAAATCCGGAACAGGCTAATAACAAGCAGCAAGATTGAGGCAATAATAAAAAATCTCCCACCTAAAAAAAAATCTCTGGACCAGATGGATATACAGCCAAATTCTATCAGACCTACCAAGAAGAAATGACACCTAACCTACAGAAATTATTCCATAACACCAAGAAATAGGAAATTCTAACTCATTCTATGAAGCCGGTATCACCTTGATACCAAACCCAGGAAAGGATATAACAACAAAACTATAGACCAATATCCATTATGAACATTGATGAAAAATCCTCAACAAGGTACTCACAAACCAAATTCAGCAGGACATCAAAAAGATAATCCACCATGATCAACTGAGTTTCAGCCCAGGAATACAAGGATGGTTCAACATACATAAATCAATGAATGTCATTCACCACATAAACAGAAGCAAAACAAAGACCATATAATCATCTCAATAGATGCAGAAAAAGCATTGATAAAATCTAGCACCCTTTCATAGTGAAAACTCTCAATGCTCTAGGCATAGAAGGAACGTACCTCAAAATTATAAAAGCCATATATAACAGACTCACAGTCAATATCATATTCAATGGAGAAAAGTTGAAAGCATTCCCCCTAACAACTGGAATAAGACAAGGATTCCCACTGTCACCACTTCTATTCAACATAGTATTGGAAGTACTAGCCAGAGCAATCAGGCAAGAGAAGGAGATAAACTACATCCAAATCAGGAAAGAGGAGGTCAAATGATCCACATTTGCTGAGGATATTATCCTGTACCTAGAAAATCCTAAAGATTCAACCAAAAGACTCCTAGCATTGATAAATAAATTCAGCTAAGTCTCAGGTTACAAAATCAATGTACACAAATCAGTATTTCTATATATTAATAACAGTCAAGATGAGAGTCAAATCAAGGACTCGATACTATTTACAATAGCTATGAAGAAAATAAAATACTTAGGAATATACTTAACCAGGGAGGTAAAAGATCTCTACAAGAAGAACTACAAAACACTGATAAAGAAATCATAGATGACACAAATGGATAAGCATCCCATGCTCATGGCTTGGTAGAACCAACATTGTTAAAATGTCCATTCTGCCTAAATTTAATGCAATTCCCATCAGAATACCAACATCATATTTCACAGATTTAGGAAAAAAAACCCTAAGCTTCATTTGGAACCAAAAAAGAGTCCAAATAGTCAAAGAAGTTCTAAGCAAAAAGAACAAATCTGGAGGCATCACATTACTTCAAGTTATACTACAAGTAACCAAAGTAGCATGGTCCTGGTATAAAAGTAGAGACAAAGACCAATGAAACAGAACAGAAAACACAGAAATAAAACCATTTAACTACAACCAACTGATCTTTAACAAAACAGACAAAAACATACACTAGAGTAAGGATGCCCTATTCAGTAAATGGAGCTGGGAAAACTGGATAGCCACATGCAGAAAAATGAAACAGAACCCATATCTCTTGCCATATACCATAATTTAAGGTGGATTAATGTCTTAAATGTCAGGAATGAAACCATAAAAATTTTGGAAGAAAACCTAGGAAAAACTCTTCTAGACATAGGTGTAGGTAAAGAATTTATAATTAAGACCTTAATGGCAAATACAGCAATAAAAACAAATAAATTGGACTTCAGTTAAAAACCTTCCACCCAGCATGGGAACTAGAGTAAACAGCCTACAAAATGGGAGAAAATATTCACAAACTACACATCCAAAGGACTAATTTCCAGAATCCACAAAGAACACAAAACAGCAAGAAAAAAACTCAATCAAAAAGTTGCTAAAAGACATGAACAGAATTTTTTCAGAAAAAGACGAACGACCAACGAACATATGAAAAAATGTTCAATATCCCCAATCATCGGAGAAATGCAAATTAAAACCACAATTAGATATTGCCTTTCTTCTGTCAGAATGGCCATTATTAAAAATTCAGAAAAGATTCTGGTGTGGATGTGGAGAAAAAGGTATGCTCATATACAGTTGGTGAGACTGCTAGTATAACCTCTATGTAAACAGCATGGAGAGTTTTCAAAGATCCTAAAGCAGACCTACTATTTGATCCAGCAATCCCACTTCTGGGTATCTACCCAAAGAAAAAGAAATCATTTTATGAAAAAGACACATGCACTTGGAATGTTTATCACAGCACAATTCACAATTGCAAAGATATGAAATCAACCTAAGTGTCCATCAATACATGAGTGGATAAAGAAAATGTGAGGGGTGTACATATACACAGCACATCATACAGTATATCTATATAACAAATAGAGTCCATTATAGAGTATATCCATATAATACTTTTCTACCCCCTTAATATTTCATGGTGTGTGTGCATACACACACACACACACACACACACACCACAGAGTACTACTCAGCCATAATAAGGAAAGACATAATGTCATTTGCAGCAAGTTGGATAGAACTGGAGATCATAGATCATTATCCTTAGTGAAGTATCTCAGGAATGGAAAAACAAACACCATGCATTCTAATAAGTGAGAGCTAAATTATGGATCCACATGGGCACAAAAAGATGTAAAGAACATTGAAAACTAAGAAGGGGGGGAGGGGGATGAGGAATAAAAACTTATCTATTGGGTACAGTGGACACTGTCCTGGTGGTAGGCACACTGAAAGCCCCAACTTCAGCATTATAGAATGTATCCATGTAACAAATACTTTTGTACCTCCTTAATGTTTCAAAATTTAAAAAAATCAATACATAAACATAAATAGTATTTTCTACCAAGAGTGCTGGAGGAATATGCTGAGGTTAAATGGGATCAGATATGTGATGGGATCTCAAAAATTTTAGCACAACAAATTATGCAGACATTCATTTTAAACCGAATCCTAAGGATTGGAGCTAAACAGAATAATAAATAGAATAAAATCATATGGAAATCCATTTCAGGATTTTAAGTAGGAAAGGGGTTATTCCAGGGATGCAAGAAGGGTTCAATATTGGAAAATCAGTGAATGTAATCAACTGTATTAAAGAAGAAAAACCGTACAATCACACCAGTCAATACAGAAAAAGTATTTGACAAAATTCTATATGCATTCATAATAAAAACTCCAAGAAAAATAGGAACAGAAAAGAACTTCCCACAATTGGTAAAGATGATTACTAAAAACCTAGGACTAACGTTATACTTAATGATGAAAAGCTGAATGCTTTCCTAAGATCAACATCACTCTTGCCATTCTTATTCAACATAGCCAGAAGTCATTGCCTATGTGTAGTCATCTACCCACCCATGCCTTTTGTCAATTGAGTAATCATGCATTATTTGACTCAAAGGCACAGAAAACCAATAGGTTAAGAAGAAAGAAGGTGACATTTTAAAATATAAATTTTCTAACCAAAAATATACTCACAGGTTGAGGTCACGTGATCTGGAAAGAAAATGAAAGCATAACTGCTGTGTTATAATACAGTGTAATAGAGCATAGAATATTAAAATCTTTAAATGATTTGACATTTTAGCTACATTGCTTATATTCTGTGTAGACTTATATTAGTGTTAATCCATTAGCAAACACTGACTAAAATGATATGTTAATAATTTTATTAAAAAAAGCATACTCTCTTCCTCTGATATCACAGTAGGGCTGGGATGAACATTAAGATCTATCCAGCACAATTTGTTTACTTAAAGAGGAAATGGAGGTCTTTGATTGTTAAATATCTCATTCAAGATGATACAGCTAATATCCAGCACCCAAACCCTCCTGCACTGATTCTTAGTTACTATCTATCTGATGATCTACTTGAAATCCACAAACACAATAGCCTTTTACTAGTATCACAAAATACAGCAAGGAGACAATGACAGAATTATATTATGTCCCTTGTAATGCAGATATCATCATCATGGATTGGGGAAATGGAGACCAGAGTTTCTGGGCATGGCAGGGAGTGGAGTGGTACAAGAGCATGTATGTATTCTAACACATGCGTGAAGTTATATTAATATCTTCAGACATCTGATTTGATTTTATTTCTTTAGGCCTGTATTGTTACTGATTTTAATTAGCTATATACCTTTATAAATCCTTACCTCTGCCTTTCCTTTTTGCATGTTTTTGTTAGACTAATCTCAACTGTAAGTTACCCAGAGAGGAGGAAAATATTTTTTATTTGATCCTATGTTTGTGACCACTCATAATAATGTTAAAAATTAAGGTACAAGGGAAGATATACAATGATTACAGAATTCTAGGAAAATAAAATAAGAATCTAAACACAACTCTCATGAGGTATTATACCTCTAGTACACAGTCTCCAATCACTGTACTTTTTGAATCACAAAAATTGTCTTGCAGGTTAAAAACAGCTCCTGTCTGTTAACGGCCTCAAAGATTTTTTTCTTGCAATGACGCCAACTGCAAAGTTTAGCAAGTTCTCTTGAAATATCTTAGTGTACCTTATTGACTTCTTAATGTTCATTTTTATACATTATGTCCTCTGTAAATGTTAATGCATCTGTTTTATTTTCAAGAATACATATATTTTCAATCTATTCTGGTGTCAGGTGAAGCACGCCAGGCAAAGGAAGTCTTGTTAAAGCAACATTGACATGATTTTGCCCGAACACTAAATTTTTGCTGAAAGAAATTATTTAGATGGATTCTTTAACTCCACTTTGTGAAGACACTAAAGGATTGAGAATGGTCAAGCATATTATGGAGTGCATGATACCTAAATTTTATTACATATTTTATTTAAACAATTATTTACAGGTAGATAAGAAAATACAAATTACAATGGATTTGTGGGATATTTTAGAATTTCCCATTCACTAAGCAATTCAGGACAATACACAGCCAGAGTCTTGGTTCCAGTCTAGCCTGGAGTCCCCTCCTTGTGTCACCCAAGATCACAATCCTCCATGTGTCTGGTGCTGTTTTAGTCACAGTGGGGGGTGAATTGGGATTCATGTCCACGTTGTGAATGTGGCCCCTTGTTGTATACAAATATGCCTCTTCTCTAAATCTGTTATTGCTTACAATTCATAGTAAATAATCTCAATCTTAACAGATCTGACATCTTTGGCCTGTTTGGTCAATAGGATGCAAAGAGACATCAGAGAGCCTCAACGAAACAACAAACAAAAACCAAAATGAAACAAAACCATCTGACCATGCAGATGGAGAAGATGAAGTCTCTCAGACTAGACCTGTACCTCAGAGAAAGCAGTGGGTCCAGGCATAGTGGAACCCCCACCACCCCATAATAATCCAGCCTTCCCTGCCCAGAATTCTTCTTCACCCTGACAAGGAGAAGACTGTGCAATTAAGGGGCCAGTCCCACTGTGGGATCTCTCCTTGCAAGCAAGCTAGTCATGAGAAGTGAATAGAGTTTTTTTCCATTCCCCACACAGGGAGAGGAGCCCTGGAGGTCAGTGAATCTGAGGGACCAGCAGCTGGAGTCTGAGCAGGATGTGGAGGAGAATGGTAGACAGAGGAGGTCAGCTCCAGTGCCGGGCAGCAGGGATTACCTTTCTTCCCCTCCTTTCTTCACAACACATATACACCAAAAGCCTGGGGAGGGGGTTTCAGGAGAAAGCCTAGACTTCCTCCTAATCCAAGGCACTGACCCAAATGTTAAGATACTGGGTATTGCTCCAAAGTTGTCTCACCATTTGAGACATCCAGTGTGGGGCCACTTCCTCTCTCATCTGTGCTCTCTGAGCAATGAACTTCATTTTCTCATTGCCCTGAAGCAAATTTGTAGTTGGTGTCCAAGTTGAAAAAAATCTGACTTTCAGGCAAAACTTGAACTTCTTAAGGTTTTGTGTTTACAAGTGATGTGAGGATAAATAAAAAGGAAAATATTTATCTGATCACTAAGGATTATTTTCCTATACGATAAATAACAATGACTTTTTGTTAGAAGTTGTATTTGATTATTCTTACTAAATATAGAAAGTATTTATTAACTTATCTAATATAGTATAAATATCATGTGGACAATAAGTAGTTCAGAAATAGATTAATCGCACTGAAATACTTATTAACCTAATTCTTTTTAAAAAAGTAATAATTGGATTTTTGGAAAAATTTTTGCAAGGTTGGACGGGTTGCTTAAGCTTAGCAATCAGCAGGTAGTTGATAGAACAAGTAACTAAACTTAGAACTTGAAAGCTTATTATTCAGTTTAAAGATTAGAAAATTTATCAACTACAAATACTGTGAAGGATAATTAGTAATAAACTTGACATTTTAATAAATGTCATCACTTTTTGTATTACTTCTACTTTTATTCTCACCAGCAAAATGAAATTTTTTGGATTACTGTAAGGGAAAATCTAATATATTTCTATGTTAATCATAAAAATATTGTTTATGATTCTGCAAAGTAAGATTTAGAATAGCATTTCATTGGAAATTAAATTAAGCCAATTAACGTGAGATGATCTTTATGTATGTTTTTATGCAGAAAAGAATTCAGATAAATTCTTATTTCAGAAAAGTAGAACATTGTCTGGTAGGTCGGGTTTATTTCTTGTGGAACTATGTATATCTAAAAAGGTTGAGTTTCTGATTAATGATTTCTAAACCTTTGTAGAAATCCCTAGCACTTAAACATAGCAATATTTGCCTCCTGCTAAGCCTAATGTTTATATTAAATGAAGTATATTTGTCTGTTTTTGAATCTGTGGTTTCTAAAGAGACAATGTGGCCCAACTATGGCACATTGACCTAGGTCGGCTGTGTCTTCGGCCGTAATAACAGGCTCTCCAATGACTACGCTTCCTCAGCCACTACCAGAAAAGGGCTTTCTATTCCTCCATAACAAAGGATTCAAAAGATGCTGATGTGCCAGGGTCCTCACAGATTCCAGATCTAAATCTCTGATGTCCCCAAAACTTGCTAATAACAACAACTTAAGAATTTAAATGTTTGTTGCCTTTGAGCAAAATGCTGCTCTAAACCCAAACCTGTCATTGTCTGTAGCTGGAGTTCATTCATGTGATGTTTGAACTACAAAGGTGATACTATTTCTTAAATTGCTTCATAGTTCCCTAGACTATGGATGAAAAGTTTTGAATTAAGGAATGAACCATGAGTTCTCCCCCTAGCAAGTCTTAAATTCATGTATAGTTGACTGCTATCTTGATATTGCTTATAAAAGTGTCATCTAAATAGCTTTTAAAAGCTTTATTGGAGGAAGTTATATTAATATTTTAGGAAGTGTTTGAATAACAGAATAGAGAACACTTTTCAAACTGGAAGACCAAAGGAAGACATGAAAGAAAAAAACTGGTTCCAAGCAGATGTAACTTGAGAAAAGTAACTGAAGCTGGAGTAGCATTATCAGGCAAAGGATATGTTTATCTAAGACAAGTGGTCTTTTTTTTTTTTTGGAGACAGAGTCTCACTGTGTTGCCTGGGCTAGAGTGCCATGGCATCATCTTAGCTCACAGCAACCTCGAACTCCTGGGCTCAAGCGATCCTTCTGCCTCAGCCTTCCGAGTAGCTGGGACTACAGGCATGCACCACCATGCCTGGGTAATTTTTTCTATACATTTTTAGTTGTCTAATTAATTTCTTTCTAATTTTAGTAGAGACGGGATCTCGCTCTTGCTCAGGCTGGTTTCGAACTCCTGAGCTCAAACAATCCGCCCGCCTTGGCCTCCCAGAGAGCTAGGATTACAGGCGTGAGCCACC
>CAUYSK010045290.1:0-30891 GCA_963575035.1 Avahi laniger | reverse complement strand
ACTTTATTTTCTTTGTTGCTATTGTGAAGGGAATTGAGTCTTGGATTTGGTTCTCAGACTGTTGTTGGTATATAGGAATGCTACTGATTTCTGTACATTGATTTTGTAACCTAAGACTTTGTTGAATTTGTTTATAAATTCTAGTCTCATGACAGAATCTTTGGGGTTTTCTAGATATTAGATCATATCGTCAGCAAAGAGAGATAGTTTGACCTCTTTTGCCCCCATTTGGATGCCCTTGATTTGCTTCTCTTTTCTGATTGCTTTGGTTAGGACTTCCAGCACTATGTTGAATAGAAGCAGTGATAGAGGGCAACCTTGTCTGGTTCCAGTTCTTAGAGTGAATGCTTTCAATTTTTCCCCATTCAGGATGATGTTCGCTGTGGGTTTGTCAATATGGCTTGCATCATTTTTAGGTAAGTCCTGTCCCACCTATGCCTATTTTGTTCAACATTCTTATCATAAAAGGGTGTTGAATTTTGTTGAATGCTTTTTCTGCGTCTGTTGAGAGGATCATATGGTCTTTGTTTTTGCTTCTATTTATGTGGTGAATTACATTCATAGGTTTGCATATGTTGAACCATCCCCCCTGAATCTCTGGGATGAAGCCCACTTGGCTGTGATGGATTATTTTTTTGGTAAGCACCTGAATTTGGTTTGCTAGAATTTTGTTGAGAATTTTTGCATCTATATTCATAAGGGATATTGGTCTGTAGTTTTCTTTTTTTGTTGCGTCCTTTCCTGGTTTTTGGTATCAGGGTGATGTTGGCTTCATACAGTGTGTTGGGGAGGATTCCTTCCTTCTCAGTGTTGTGGAATAATTTCTTCAGGATAGGCACTAGTTCTTCTTTGTAGGTTTGGTAAAAGTTGGGTGTGAAACCGTCTGGTCTGGGACTTTCCTTTTTAGGAAGTTTTTTTATTGCTGTTTAATTTCAGTATTTGATGTTGGTCTCTTCGGGAATTCTGTTTCTTCCTGATTAAGCCTAGGGAAGCTGTGTGTCTCTAAGAATTTGTCCATTTCCTCCACATTTTCCAGTTTATGTGCATAGAGGTTTTTATAGTATTCATAGATGATATTTTATATTTCTGTGGCATCAGTTTTAATTTCTCCTTTTTCATTCCTAATGGAGCTTTTTAGAGTTCTTTCTTTTCTGCTTCTCGTTAATTTAGCCAGAGGCATGTCAATTTTGTTTATTTTTTCAAAGAACCAACCTTCTGTTTTATTAATCTTCCGTATAGTTTTTTGTTATCAATTTCATTTAATTCTGCTCTGAACTTTGTTATTTCTTTTCTTCTGCTGGGTTTGGGGTCGATTTGCTCATTGTTTTCCAGTTCTTTGAGATGATTCATTAGATTGTTTATTTGTGATCTTTCTGTCTTTTGGATATAGGCATTTATGGATATAAATTTTCCTGTCAGGACTGCATTAGCTGTGTCCCACAGATTTTGATAACTTGTGTCTCCTTCGTCATTTAGTTCAAAGAATCTTTTGATTTCCATCTTGATTTTCTCCTTAATGAAATAATTGTTCAGCAGAAGGTTGTTTAGTTTCCATGACTTTGTGTAGAGATGAAAGTTTCTGTTGGAGTTGATTTCTCATTTTATTCCACTATGGTCTGAGAAGATGCATGGTATAATTTCTATTTTTTAAAATTTTTTGAGACATGCTTCGTGGCCTAGGACATGGTCAATCTTAGAGAATGTCCCATGAGCTGATGAGAAAAACATATATTCATTGTTTTTTGGGTAGAATGTTCTGTAAATATCAGTCAAACCCATTTGTTTTAGAGTTCTGTTTAAGTCCATTGTTTCTTTGTTAATTTTCTGTTTGGAGGATCTGTCCTGTGCTGTCAGAGGGGTGTTGAACTCTCCGGCTATTATGGTGTTGCTGTTTATCATTTTGCTGAAATCAAGTAGGAGGTTGCTTTATGGGTCTGGGTGCACCTGAGTTGGGTGCATAAATATTTAGAATTGTTATGTCTTCTTGTTGAACTGTACCCTTCACCATTATATAGTGACTCTCTTTGTCTTTTATTACTTTTGTTGATTTGGAGACTAAGTTATCTGAAATCAGAACCGCCACACCAGCTTTCTTTTGGCTTCCATTTGCTTGAAATATTGTTTTCCATCCCTTCACCTTGAGTCTGAATGCATCCTTGTGGGTTAGATGTGTTTCCTAAAGACAGCAGATACTTGGCTTGTGTATATTTATGCATTTGGCCAGCCTGTGTCTCTTTAGTGGGCAGTTCAAGCCATTCACATTTATTGAGAGAATTGATAAGTGGAGCAGATTTCTGTTCATCCTGTTGAGTTGAACTTTGTTGCTTTGTTTTCTTTCTTGAGCCATTGTGGTATCTGGCCTTTGTCCTTTAGCTTTTGGGTGATGTTACATTTGTGAGTGTTTATCATGCTGATCTGTGTATAACACTGTTTTGAGTACTTCCTGGAGGGCAGGTCTTGTCTTGGTGAATTCCCTCAGTCTTTGCTTATCTGAGAAGGTCTTTATTTCTCCTTTGTCTACAAAACTTAGTTTTACAGGGTATGAGATTCTAGGCTGGGCATTATTCTGTTTGAGAAGAGTGAGAATGGGGCCCCAGTCTCTTCTTGCATGTAAAATTTCAGTTGAGAAGTTTGCCCGTTATTCAGATGTGTTTTCCTTTGTAGGTTACCTGCTTCTTTCGCCTTACAGCTCGTAGGAGTACCTCTTTGGTGGTTATTTTGGTCAGTCTCATGACTATGTGTCGTGGTGTATTCCTGTTTGCGATGAATCTCCCAGGAGTCCTTTTGAGTTTCTTGCACCTGGATGTCTAGATTTTTAGTACGGCCTGGGAAATTTTCCTCTGTAATATCAAATAGCTTATCCAACTCTTGTGTATTTTCTTCTTCACCCTCAGGGATGCTTATGATTATGACGTTAGGCTTCTTCACATAATCCCACATTTCTTGTAGGCTTTGCTCTTTTCTCATATTTCTGTGCTCTATCTCTGTTACTGACTTATTTAATTGAAAGGTGTTATCTTCAATCCCTGAGATTCATTTTTCTATTTGTTCTACCCTGTTCTTGAGGCTTTCCACTGTGTTTTGTAATTCCTTGAATAAATTCTTCATTTCCAGGAGTTCAGTTTGATTTTTCTTTAATATTTAAATTTTCTTAGTGAATTTTTCTTCCAAGTCCTGGATTCTTTTTGTGATTTCTTTGTGTTGATTATCCATTTTTTTCTTGCATATCATTGAGTTTTCTTACAATCCATGTTTGAAATTCTTCTTTTGTCATTTTAGTGTTCTGAATTTGGTTGATGTCCATTACTAGAAAACTGGTGTTCCCCTTTGAGGGTGTGCTTTCTGTTTGATTCTTCATACTTCCAGAGTTCTTTCGCTTAGTTCTTGCCATCTGGATCAGCTTCTTTAGATTTTCCTTTGGATGATGACACGCCCTGTTTAGTCTCTGAGCCAGTAGGTGGTATTTGTGAGTGAGATTCAACCACACCCTGTATGATGAGTCAGTAGATGCAGTAAAAGGGTATGCAGAATGACCTCTGTGTCAGTAAGTAGCACTTGGTGGGAGGAGCAGGCTGCAGTGTTGCTTTCAGGTCCATAACCAGCTCTTGTTCCCCTGGAGAGGCACTCTAGTGCCTCAGGTGGTGGGCGGGGCCCTGGGACTTCCAGGTGTGTCTTATTCCCCACCTCAGTGAGGGGCAGGTAGGGGGAGTGAGTCCGGCAGAGCTGCTGGTTGGGTGAGCCTGCCCTCAAGCTCCACAAATGCCATTAGCAGGGGTCAAAGGTCTCTTCTCTGTTTCTGAACAAAGCTGCCAGGGAGGGGCTGAAATGGTCCCACAGCCAAAAAATCTGTGTGTGGGGGTGGGGTTGTCTGAGACCTGGAGCAGGCTTCGCTCCCTTCCACCCTCCTCTATTCCACGGTTTCTCCCAGGCCTCTGCCAGCAGACAGGACCTCCAACCAGCGGATCTCCCCTGGCTGCGATGCAGCCCTGGAGGGTCCCTGCCCAGGATCGCAGCCAGGGCTGAACACAGGGCCTTCCCTTAGGAGGAGGGTTGCCCCTCAAGCATGCTGATGTGCCCTTGAAGGCACATACACCTCAGTAGGCTCGTTCACAGATATCCCTTCTGTGTCCCCAGGGCAATGCGATCGAGACCTGGGTGTACGGGATCTGGTCTGTAGGCCTATGCCCTGGGCCCTGGAGATCAATCCCTAACCCTGTCAGGGAGAGGAGTGCTGGTCTCAAGTCACCCACAGGGTGCCCAAGCTGGATCAGTGTCTCTCTGCCTCAGGATTTTTCCCTCTCTGCTGGAGTCCAGGCAGGCGGCGCCTGGGAAGGCTGGCGGGTAGGGAGCTCACAGTCTGAGTACTCCTCAGTCCTCTGCAGGGCCCCAAAAGGAAAGGTCCCGTTCCCTGCAGATGCCTCTGGGTGGTGGCTAAATTGTCTCTCTTGCAGCCGTGGGTAGGGAAGGGGAGAATGAAGCAGTATGGCGCCTGCCAGTCAGCTTGGATCTGGCGCGGGGAGGTGCCCCAAGGGAGCTGGGAGCCCAGCGCCGTGTCCGCAAGAGACTCATGGCTCCCTGGTGGCGGCGGTCTTTGGGCTGGTGTTGGCCAGTCTCTCCAGCAGCTCAGGAGCCCACCGGCAGTCCGAGATGCAAGGGAGGGGAAATTTCACCACTCTACCTACCCTTGTCGCTGGTCTCCAAGCCTCTCAGGGCCTTTCTCCTTCCAGTTCTCCGCGGCGTCTTCCCGTGGAGTCTCCTGTAGTTTCAGGCACCCTTCCTTCTGACCCTCGTCTGATCTGTCTGCCTGCCTGTTTATTTTTTTTCACTTTCTTCTAAAACCTGTCTTTCTTGCAGAGACACTCTGTCTTGCAGTTTTTCTCGTCTGCCATCTTGTCCCCGATCCCAAGACCCCCTAGGTCACTTTTCTTATCTGTAAAATGAAGGTAATCCGAATAATTAAAGTTTTTTTGAGCATTTTCATTGTTTCAGGTAATGCGCCAAGCCTGAAATAGTTGTGATAATTAAAAACTAATAAACTCTTTTCTGATGTATAGGAAGCATGTATTAATGTTAACTATTATCTTCAGTAAGTTGGTTGTATTGTTTTTATTAATACTGCTGTTACAGCTGATGTTTTCACCGAGTTAAACTTTTGTTAATGTGAGTTTCTCTTTTAACCAGTGTATTGAAAATGTTTCCCGGCAGAATTGCCCAATATGTTTGGAGGTAAGCTTAAGATAGTTTTTACTTTGGAAATCTCTCTCGAGTCTGAAATACTTGGATACTTTATTGTCCTCATGTGAGCACTCACATTTATTGTCTTTACAGGACATTCACACATCTCGTGTTGTTGCTCACGTCTTGCCATGTGGACATCTTTTACATAGGTAAAGTAACTTTTTTTCCCCTCAAAGATGCTTAAAAATAGTGGAGATAGTTTTTGTTGTACTAAAATAATGTTATATTTTCTTTCAGAACGTGTTATGAAGAAATGTTGAAAAAGTGAGTATTCGATGGTATTTTAAAAAATTACGATTGTAAGATGTCTGGTTTTTTGTGTGTAGGGGTGGGGAGGTGGGCAAGTGTTGCTGCTTACACTGTATTGGGCATGGCAGATGCTTATATTGAAATGGGCAGGGGAGATGTGATAAATTGGACAAAGCATCTTAGATACAGAACTACACGTTTATCCCTGTGTTTCTGTTAAGCCTTATCTCCTCCCACAATTAGATATCTCTTGTTTTCTGGCCATACTTACCAGGGAGCACAATCTCGGCCAGAGGCAGTTACAGTGTTGTCAAAATGCCCAGTAATGTTGCTCTAAATTTTGTTAGGTTGTCATATTGGCCTAATATAATGAACTGCAAAGAAAGTTGGTAAAGAGATTGTCTGAAGTGGAGACTTTACTGTGGGAAAGGTTGTTAAAAATGAGATGAGCATAGTTAGGAAAGAGGAGATTGTATAAACGTATTTTCATTCTGCAAATTGATGAGCAGAAATTATAACTTAATATGAAAGCCAGATAGAGGGGAACTTTTTCAAATTTTTAGAAAGGAAATAATATGATCTGAATAATTTTTGAGGAATACAATCTCTTCTTTGCATCTTTGCATAAATGTATTAAGAAATTAAGGTTGTTTAGATAAGGAGTAGCTTAATTGGTTTTTAAAAATATATGAAGTATAGTGTACAAAGAATGTGAACTAATGTCTCTCCATTTTGGAGAACTGAGGAAGAAGACTTAGGTTTGAAAAATACCATAAGACACAGAATTCATTTTAATACTTTTATAGGGTAAAGATTCCTAGAGAGACAGATTGTCTTGAAATAAAGGATAATGCCCTATCTTGGATGATTTATGTGCCATCTTCTTGTATACCTGAGTTGATTTACTCTCCATTTAATGTTTGAAAAATAACCTTTCTCTCTCTTCTAGAGGCTACAGATGTCCATTGTGTATGCACTCTGCTTTAGATATGACGCGGTATTGGCGACAGCTGGATGATGAGGTAGCACAGACCCCTATGCCATCAGAGTATCAGAACATGACTGTGGATGTGAGTGCAATCAGTGCTCAAAACTTTTCAGGTTCCTTACTGACATTCTTATTTAGTTTTGCTCTTTTGCTCAAATTTGTCTAAAGAATGCTGCTTTGCCGTAGATGCCAATGTAATGATTAATGAGAAGGACAAGATGATGTTTAAATTTTAGTTGAGTTCAGACCAGGAAAAACGGTGCTAAGGATACCTTCATGCAGTTTTTCCCAACACTAGATGGCAGGCAAAAACTTTATTCTGAATTATTTACTCATTACTAGTAAGAGTCAGTCAGTAATAGAACCGACTAGAGGTGGATCACTAGTCTGATGTTTTAATTATGTTTTATTTTTAATTATTTAAAATTTTGTTTCAAGAGAACATGTTTGCTGGTTTTTGAAGATTACTTTTTGGTTTTTAATGTTTATTATCCTTTTTATTTTATCTTAGACTTTATTTGGCATTAATTAGCCTACAACCTAAGGTATATGACTTTTGTCTTATAGGGAATGATTATCTTCTTACCATTCATTGAAATATGTTACTATCTCTTCCCAGCACAGTGCTGAGTTACAAATGAGAATGGGAAAGCTAGCTTTCTGGTGCTTTAATAATTTTTGGACATACTATAAATTTTCTGAACATATTCAAATACTTCTGCATACATGTATAAAAACTACATAACAAGCCAAATAAAATTGTTTTTCATTTTATTTACACTGGAGTGTTTCATAATTCATGTGGAGAATTGTTAGTAAGGGCAACAAAAGATAACTTTCATAATACTGATAATCATGTGATGTTTTACTAGAAGCTAAATTGTGCTATGTTCCATGTAGATAATTTTTTGACAAAATAGCTTTATTAAGATAAAATTCACATGCAACGCATTGATTTAGAAGTATTTAATTCTGTTCTTTTTAGTACATTCATGTAGTTTCGCAGACATCACCATAATTTTAGAACGTGTTCATCTCCCCAAAAGGAAATCCCATACCCATTAGCTGTCACTTCTCTCCGCCCCCTGGCTTAGGCAGTCACTAATCTTTCTGCATTTAGATCATATCTTTAAAGGAATTATTTCCCAAGTAATAATTTAGAGCAAATTTGGAAATTTCTAAAGCTAAGGCTTTTCTTGCATAGTAATGTATTGATTTATTTTCAGGTTAACACCTTTTCATTTTTCAGGATCTCACTTAGCACTGGAAGAGATTAATTCTTACCTGGCACCTCACTGTCACTTTAGGGATGAGTCAAGAGCCTCTCTTTCTCTTTACTCAATTTAAGGAACTGTTCTTTATGGACTTTCATTCATTCCTCAGGCATAGGAGACAGGGAACTTAGTATATATTAAACCTAAAAGATAAGTAAAAATATTATTTGTATAAAAACTTTGGTTTTATTGAGTAAGATAAATTTTTAAGTGTTAATGACAAATAATGAAATCATGTTGTTATTTTGAATTTTAAGTATTGGACGTTGATCTGATTATGCTCAGGTTATTTTTCTTGTTCGTACTATTTATACTGTTTGAGAACTATTAATACCTTAAAATAAGCCGTTTTTACTCAGATCTGCATTTTCATTTTCTGAATTCAAAACTAACATTAATAGCCTCTTCAAAGTTTTCAGTGAAAAAATAAAAAATATTTCTACTTATGGAAATGTTTGGACATATGTATTTTCACATCTTTAATATGATTTTGAAGGGATTGTTATGAGCACATAATGCTACCTGTGTCTGTAAGGTTTAAAATCCTTAATCTGAATTTACCTCTTCGTTTTTCAGATTCACTGCAATGACTGTAACGGACGGTCCACAGTTCAGTTCCATATATTAGGCATGAAGTGTAAGCTTTGTGACTCCTACAATACCGCTCAAGCTGGGGGACGGAGAATTTCAGTGGATCAACAGTGACCACCCTATATCGCACTGGATAAAACAGCATTTTCTGGTTTAGAAAAAGGCTTTCCTCAGTGTCGTGTTGTTATAATGTGTCACAATCTGTGCATTTCAGTCGATGCGTTTCGTACTGGTGTCAACAGCGTAAAATCATAGAACGATCACAGCTCTGCATTGAATGAGAGCCACCGCACTCGCGCTTTGACTGAACCTGCCTTCATTGTCAGTTGATTGGAAGCCGATGATGTTTGCCACTGACATTCACATTCTTAGAACTGTGTTACATTTTCATGGAACTTTGCTTTAAGTGACACTGTTCACGCAGAGTTCATTTTTAGTTCTTGATAAAACTGCACTTAATTCTCAGTAGTGAATTAAGTATTAGCTTTTTAAGGACTGTGCTATGATGAGAATAAGTTCTACCTTATTGTTAAAATCTAATTACGTATGCTTTAGAATTTTCTAAGACAGTCCTTTGCATCCTCTAAATGTGAATTTTGATGTAATAACTGCTAATAAAATTATATTGAAACAGGGTTTTGTAGAAGGTTTTTTCTAAGGTTGTCTACTTTTGGCTCAATTAGGGCAATGTAGTCAATTTTATAATCTAAAAGAAATTTCTTTTGCGATATTCTTCCATAAGAGTAGCTGGGAAAAATGTTACGTAAAATAATAGGATGCTTCCAAAGCCTTAAGAAAAAGTTCAGCATTGAAAATTATTTTATTTAGGTTGCCCAAAATTATTTCTTCAAAGAATGATTCATTCGTTCTTTCAGCAAGTATTTATTAAGCAACTACTGTGTGTCAGATATGGTTCTAGGTGCTGTAGACTAGAGACAGCAGTAAATAATAAAGACCAAAGTCCCTGCCCTCGTGGTGGTGCATTCTAGTCTTCCTCATATTTAATCAGCATACTGTTTTCTTTACGCAAGCAGTTGTAAATGAATGGTTTATTTCTTCCCTAAGTGCTTGAAAGTACGGGATGGATGAGTGGGAGGGGCCTGGGATATTCCTGGCAAGATTTCTGATTTTGTAATACTCATATAATGGAATTAAACATACCTCTTAATTCAGGAACAGAGTCAACAAACATGTTTGATGATCCAGCCAACTTCTACAGTAGTATCTCGGTATTCAGCTTACCATTAGATTAGGAAGTAAAATGTACACATATCAATTGATGAGTGCTTATTAAGCACCAGTTTTTGCTAGTCGAATCTCCTGTGAATAAGGAAGGTAGTCTTAACTAGAAATCCTAACAGCTCTGATACATTTATTTCCTCTTGTTGAAATTTCTTTACCCGAGTAATGGCACGGCAGTATTGATTTCCAGTTTGGGGCTCAGATGTTTATTCTACTCTACCCTCTACTGTCTTCTGTGTTCTGCTCTTCCTATGTTCTGTTTCTGTGCCTGGGCAGAGCAGCAGTGCTGATCTTGATTTGGGGAAGGAACAGGATGTGTTGCCAGGTATTACCAGTCTGTGTGCAGATAATGAAAGACTAGTTTTCCAGATGTGATACTTTTTATTTCTGTTATCCTGCTGTACTAATTTAAATCATGTTATTACTTTTAATCATAGAATCGTTGGGCCTTCAAATAATAGTGAGTATATGATAATAACAAGGCCAGGTCATGCATTTGCATTAATCATTACAGTAATTCTGCAGGGTAGATGCTTACTTCATATTATAGATGAGAAAGCTGAGGTTTAGAGGTTAAACTGACATGCTTTGAGTAAATAACAGCTACCAAATGTTGGAGTTGGCAGTCAGATCCAAGTCTACTACCCCAAACCCACTTCACCACATTGCCTGTGACGCAAACTTTCATGTGCTAAAATACCCCTGATAACTAGTCATCTATCATTGAAGAGCTCATGGTTTGATAGACCGATCTTAACATTTCTAACATTTCAAAATCTGATTGTATCTTCACTTAAGGGTTCAGATTTGTCTAAAAGAATGCAGAATAAGTATGTAGTCACTTGTTTGTGCTATTCAGTCATGTACTTGAAGCAGTTTTCGGATGCCCTCAAGTTGTTTAGGCTGTGAACTTCTGTACCAGGTTGCTTCAAGGATTTGTCTATAACATGTCAATCCAGTGCTTCCAATTCTTCAACAATTTTCATTCACAATCAGAATACAATCTAAGTCTCTTAGCATTCATTCAGTATGTAATACTTAAATACATAGTCTTTAGTTTTTTTCTTTTTCTGATTTAAACGTATCTGTTACAGGAAAGAGGTAAGAAAAGGTAAAACACTCTCAACAATCCCATCTTCCAGAGATAACTACAGTCAACATTTTAACAGATAAGCTCACTGTTTTCCAGTTCATAGAGACTTTTTAAAAGCTTACAGGAATGTTAAATGCTTAGCCACATCTTAAGGACAGTAGAATTGTCTGTCCCTGAAACAGGTACATTAGAATTGGCTGTCCCTAGAGTAACTCAGATTACCGTGTCACAGGAGTTGTTTCTATAGTTTACTGGTATTATTTGAAAGACCAGTAACTCAATGTGTTTATGAATTTTTTTGTTGCATAGCAGTTCATCAGCTTCTTTTATCATTAAAGAAGTATGTATCAGAAAAGAAAAAGAAGTATATATCAAGTTGTTCATTTAAAAATTTTTTTTGTTGTTTCTCACGTCTTCTTAACCAGTACATGGAGCTTTCTATGAATTAAACTTTAGTTTATGTTTGAAGTAGTAGTTTATTGTGTCATAGACTTTAAAATCAAATTCAGTTTTTATTTCTTCACTAAAATCTATTTTCGTATTGTATACTGGTTTAATTTTCCTTTTATTTTGGTCATAAAACAAATTTACTAAATACTAAGGAACCAACTTATAAGTGCGTGGCACTTAATAAGTGTTCAATAGTTGAATAGATTAATTTGAAATTAATTTTAAATGGTAAATATTCAAAATTATACCACTTTATTTTTTCCTTTTAAAATTTTTAATTGACAAATAATTGTATATATTATATATTTATGGGGTAGAGTGTGATGTTTTAAACATGTTTACATTATGAAATGATTAAATCAAGCTAATTAAGTCCTTCACATTTATTTTTTGGTGAAAACATTTAAAGTCTACTCTAAGTAATTTTGAAATACACAATGCATTATTTATTATAGTCACCATTCTGTGCAATAAATCACTAAAATTCTTCCTGTCTAACTGAAATTTTATACCGTTTGATCAACATCTTTCCTCATCCACCCCTCCTCTCCCAGCCTGATAACCACCATTCTACTCTCCACTTCTGTGAGTTCACCTTTATTTAGATTGCACATGTAAGTGCGATAATGCTGTATTTGTCTTTTCATGCCTGGCTTATTTCACTTAACATATCTTCTTCCAAGTTCATCTGTGTTGTTTCAAATGACAGTTTCCTTTTTAAAGGCTGAACAGTCTTTCACTGAGTATATATACTGCATTTTCTTTATCCATTCACGTGGTGATGGACACAGGTTACTGTCATGTCTTAGCTATCATGAATCAATGTAGTAATGAACATGGTAGTACAGATATCTCTTTGACATACTGATTTCAGTTCCTTTGGATGTATACCCAAAAGTGAGATTGCTGGATTATATGGTAATTCAATTTCAGTTTTCTGAGGAGCCTCCATACTGTTTTCAGTAATGGCTGAATTAATTTACATTCCCACCAACCTTTGCCTGTCTTTTTGATCATACAGTCTAACAGGTGTGAAGTGATACCTCATTGCATTTAATTTGCATTTTCCTGGTATAGTGATGAGCATTTTTTTTGAAATTTGTTGGCCATTTATTTTCTTTTGAGAAATGTCTACTTAGGTCCTTTGTCCATTTTTAATTGGGTTCTTTTCCTTGCTATTGAGTTGAGTTCGTTATATGTTTTGGATATTAGCCCCCATCAGATGTATGGTTTGCAGCTATTTTCTCCCAGCCCGTGGGTTGTCTCTTTGCTCTATTATTTCATTTGTTGTGTAGAAGCTTTTTAGTTTGAAGTAATCCCATTTGTTTATTTTTGTTTTCGTTGCCTATGCTTTTGAAGTCATATTCAAGAAATCTTTCCCAAGACCCATGTCATGGAGAATTTCTTGTTTTCTTCTAGTAGTTTTACAGTTTTAGGTCTTGCATTTAAGTCTTTAATCCATTTGAGTTGGTTTTGTATCTGGTGTGAGATAAGAAGCCAATGTCATTCTTCTGCATGTGTATATCCAGTTTTCCCAACACCATTTATTGAAGAGACTGTCCTTTTTCCATCATGTGTTCTTGGCACCTTTGTCAAAAATCAGTTGACTATGTGTGTGGGTTTATTTCTGGCCTCTCCTGTTGGTCAATGAATGTATTGTTTTTAGGCCAGTACCATGCTGTTTTGATTATTACAGCATTGCGATAGGTTTTGAAGTCAGGTAGTGTGATGCTACCAACTTTATCCTTTTATTCAAGATTGGTTTGGCTATTTGGGTCTTTTGTGGTTCCATAAGAATTTTAGGATTTTTTCTATTTATGAAAAATGATACTGGAATTTTGATAGGGATTGCATTGAATCCATAGATTGCTTCGGCTAGCATGGACATTTTAACAATGTTCTAATCTATGAACACATACCTTTGCATTTATTTGTGTTGTCTACTATTTCTTTCATCAATGTTTTATAGTTTTCAGTTTACAGATCTTTCACTTCATAGATTAAATTTACTCCTAAGTATTTTTTTGATGCTATTGTGAATGAGATTTATTTCTTTTTCATATAGTTCATTGTTAGTATAAAGAAATGCTACTGATTTTCATGTGTTGATTTTGTGTTCTGCAATACTGAAATTCTAACAGTTTTTTGGTGGAGTCTTTAGGCTTTTCTGTATATAAGATCATGTCATCAGCAAACAGTGTCACTTCTTCCTTTCCATTTTGATGCCTTTTATTTCTTTTTCTTATCTAATTGCTCTGGCTAGACTTCCAATACTATGTTCAATAGAAGTAATTAGTGTGGGCATCCTTGTCTTGTTCCTAGAAGACAAGCTTTCAGCTTTTCACTATTGATTATGACGTTAGCTGTGGGATTTTTTTTTCCTTTTCCATAAAATTTGCTCTGTAGAGTGTAGGCTTTTTATATATGGCCTTTATTATGTTGAAGTACATTCCTTCTGTGCCTAATTTGTTGAGAGTTTTTATCATGAAACAATTTTGAATTTTATCAGATGTTTTTTCTGCATCTCTGTTAAGATCATCATATAGTTTTGTCTTTCTTTATGTTAGTATGGTGTATCACATTTATTGGTTTGCATATGTTGAGCCATCTTTGCATCCCCGGGATAAATCCCACTTGATCATGGTGAATAATCTTTTTAATGTGTCGTTGAATTCAGTTTGCTAGTATTTTGTTGAAGTTTTGCATTTGTGTTTATCAGGGACATTGGCTTATAATTTCATTTTCTTATAGCGTCTTTGTCTGGCTTTGGTATCAGGGTAATGCTGGCTTCATAAAATGAGTTTGGAAGTATTCCCTCTTCAGTTTTTTGAAAGAGTTTGAGAAAGATTGGTATTAGTTCTTAAATTGTTTGGTAGCATTCTGCAATACTACTATCTGGTCGTGGGTTTGTCTTTGATGGGAAATTTTAAAATTCTTGATTCAATATTCTTATTTGTTACTTATCTGTTCAGATTTTCTGTTTTTGATTCAGTTTTGATAGGTTGTATGTTTCTGGTAATTTGTCCATTTCTTCTAGGTTATCCAACTTGTAGGTATATATTAATAATTGTCAATAGTAGTCTCGTATCCTTTGTATTTTTGTGGTATCAGTTGTAATGTTTCCTTTTTCATTTCTGATTTTACTTTTTTTTTCTTCGTTTGGCTGAGTGTTTGTCAATTTTGTTTATCTTTTCAAAGGACCCTATCCCACTTTAAATAACAGTCGACTCTCGCTGTCGGTGGGGATTGGTTCCAGGACTCTGCGAGGATGCCAAAATCTGGGGATGCTCAAGTCTCTTATAAAAAGTGGTGCGATATTTGCGTATAACTTACGCACATCCTCATCTCGAGATTATGTATAATAACTAGTACAATGCCTACACATCACTCATGTGGATTCAACATAGTACTTGGCATGCAGAAAATTCAAGTTTTTCTTTTTGGAAGTTTGTGGAATTTTTTTTTTGGAATATTTTAAATTCGTGGTTGGTTGAATCTATGGATACGAAACCCTTGGATATAGAGAACCAACTGTAGTCATCTTAAGTTCTAAAATTTTTACTGTTTGCATTATATTCACCTGAATTTTTTTCTTATTAAGCCAACTTTTCTTGTCATGTGGATTTTTTCCTCATGTTTGTTCAGTTAATTCTTCGGCAGATCTTTTTGACTTTTGTTTGTTTTACATCTCTTTTCATTCTCACAGTAGTGTCATATATACCTGGTCTTCTTGCATTCAGTTTCACTTTCTGTCTCCCCTTACATTCATCCTGTCAGACTACTTTTCCTAGGCTCAGACTTGTTATAATTTTGCTCAAAATCATATACAATTGGGTGCATTGGCTCCCGCTTATAATCCCAGCATTTTGGGAGGCCGAGGCAGGAAGATTGCTTGAGGCTGGGAGTTTGAGACCAGCCTGGGCAACATAGCGAGACCCCATCTCTACAAAAAATTAAAAAATTAGCTGGGCATGCTGGCGCATGCCTGTAGTCCTAGCTACTCAGGAGACAGAAGCGGAATGATCGCATGAGCCCAGGAGTTTGAGGCTGCGGTGAGCTCTGATTGTGCCCTTGCACTCATGCCTGTGCAGCAGAGCGAGACTGTTTCCAAAAAAAAAAAAAAAAAATACAGGTTCCCTACTGTGTATTTGATTAAGCTCAGATTTCTCGTTTGAATTCTTTACAGTATTGTTCCAATTATATCTTTTCAGTTTTATTTTTTATTATTCCATTATGTATATTTCTTAAACAAGTCTCCTCCTAGTTTTTGCTACTTGCCTTTGCAAGTATGGTTCCCTTACAGAGCAACCATCCTTAAAAAATGTAGTCAGAGGCCTGCCTCTTCTTCTTGGTCCAGCTCAAGGTTTACCTTCTTTACTATTTACTGTTACTAACAATTCTATGCCAACAAATTGGGTAACCTAGAAGAAATAGATAAATTCCTACAAACATTTATCTTACCATGACTGAATCAAGAAGAAATAGAAAATCTGAACAGACCATTAACAAGTAAGGAGATTGAATCAATAATAACAAATTTCCCATTAAAGAAAAGCCCAGGACCAGATGGCTTCACAGTGGAATTCTACAAAACATTTAAAGTGGAACTAATGCTAATCCTCCTCAAACTCTTCCAGAAAATTGAGGAAGAGGGAATACTTCCAGACTTCATTTGATGAAGCCAGCATTGCCCTGATAGCAAAGCCAGATAAGGACACTGCAAGAAAAGAAAATTACAGGCCAATATCCCTAATTGTGAAGGGAGATCATGGCTTGGAATGTTAATTAATGAATGTTATGAATGAATGTTAATTAATATCCAGATTGTTCTGAAACCTCTGCCTCTTCTAAACTCTGTAGCATTTTTTACCATTTTTAAAGGACTTAACTATTTCTTTTATTATGGTTCAATTTTTGCCTTTCCTTTCCTCACTTCAACCAGGATGGGTATATATACAAATATGAACAAGATAAAGCCACCGAACGCCCTCTGGCCCTTGGCTGGTGGAGGACAAACACAGGCGATAACCGTGATGAGAGCTAAGGTAGGGGTAAGGAAGGTGGGCTGTGGAAGGATCCTGGGGCTGAGAGGAAGAACCTGTTATTCATTCATTCATTCATTCATTCGTTCATTTATGCATGCATGTGTACGACAAAGTCTTACTCTGTTGCCCGGGATAGAGTGCCGTGGCTTCAGCCTAGCTCACAGCAACCTCAAACTCCTGGGCTCAAGCGATCCTCCCGCCTCAGCCTCCCGAGTAGCTGGGACTACAGGCATGCGCCACCATGCCTGGCTAATTTTTTCTATATATTTTTAGTTGACCGGCTAATTTCATTTTTTTTTTTTTCTTCTCATTTTAGTAGAGACGGGGTCTCACTCTTACTCAGGCTGGTCTTGAACTCCTGAGCTCAAATGATCCACCCGCCTTGGCCTCCCAGAGTGCTAGGATTACAGGCGTGAGCCACTGCGCCCAGCTGAACCTGTTACTTTTGGGGGACAATGAGGGAGCTTTCATTTCTTAGTACCTTGCTTTATAGATACTCATAAGAATTTGTTGAATTTCCAGTGAGATGTAAAAACAATTTGTTCCCAAGTTTTCACCATATGTAAGAACGTGATTTGAAGGGTGTATGTATGTACGTGCATGTACAAAAATTCCTTAAAAAGGTCCCCCAGGAATGTTTAATGCTAGAACATACTGATTGAAATGTGTATCACACTTTTCTCAAACTGGAAGACACGGGATCAGTTAAGTCAAGCTGGAATCTGGTTGATAGGTTCACTTATTCTATCTGACAAACATTTATTTTGCACGAGTTATGTACCAGTCACAGTATTTTGAGCTGGGTTACAAAAAAATGAATACAGCTTAGAAATTGCTTTTTGGGGACAACTTTTGGCTTGGTTCCGTCACATAGGAACCCCGAAGGTCAGTCTTTGGGAGGTGTGCAAGCCTGCGACTCCTGTGTCCTCTATTTTAGAATCAGTAGTCAAGCTTTGATCGCTGTAGATGTCACTTCGTAAAGAGGCCCAGTCTGTGATGTGGTGCGTGGCATCCCTGGTGTAACCCCGGCCATTTCTGGTTCACTGCGGGTCGCCCTTGCCCAGATCTTGTCCTCTGGGCGTGCCAAGCATTTCGTCTTGTCAGCCTCTGATCAGGATCACGTGGCAGGCTGCTTGCTCATTTGTTTTCCTGAGGCAACAGGGTATGTTCAAATTGGAGTCAAAACTTCCTGTAATTGCCCACCTGCCTCCAACTATTCTGTCCCATTTTCACTCTTTGTCCTTTTCCTCAGGTTGCATATTCTTTTTTTTTTTTTCTTAAGACAGAGTCTCACTCTGTTGCCTCGGCTAGAGTGCAGTGGCATCCACGTAGCTCAAACTTCTGGGCTCAAGCGATCCTCCTGCCTCAGCCCCCTGAGTAGCTGGAACTACAGGCACAAGCCACCATGCCCGGCTAATTTTTTCTATTTTTAGTAGAGATGGGCTCTTGCTCTTGCTCAAGCTGTTCTTGAACTCCTGACCTCAAGCAATCCTCCTGCCTCAGCCTCCCAGAGTGCTAGGATTACAGGCATGAGCCGCTGCATCCAGCCGTATTCTGTTTTTCTAGACTCAGTTCAGAATGAACTAAAAATGGGAAACCACCCTGAGCCTGCCTGGAGCTGTAACTCAACCATTGCTGGTAGAGCAGGCTGTGGGGCCGGCTGTCGGCTCTGTA
Source organism: Avahi laniger (assembly GCA_963575035.1). Taxonomy (NCBI): domain Eukaryota; kingdom Metazoa; phylum Chordata; class Mammalia; order Primates; family Indriidae; genus Avahi; species Avahi laniger. Next base: position 13,047 of record CAUYSK010045290.1, on the reverse strand, counting down.
TCCTCTTAGGTGTGCGGGGACCCTGAGGAGCTGAGCCTACCTGAGCCTGGAGAACCTTGAAAAGAACGTACAGCTCTGGGTCTTCTTTCAGGGCCTGGTTACAATATCAAGAAATTTCTTTTGGAAATCCATCCCTGATTGTCCTGGACCGTTGCTCACCACCCGCTTCTCCCTACCTCCCACTTGGCATCACAACAGCATTTGTTTGAATCTCTGATTGGCATTTATTACATTCTGTCTTGCTTATTTACACATTAATCTCCCTTGTTGAAGTTTGAATTCCTTTGGAGCACCTAGTACTGTGCCTGATATTGAACTTAATAATATATTCGGTGCTTTCTCTTAAAGTTTGAAAGGGTTATATTGCCCCTCTGGAGTTCTGAATCAAGTTCGGAATCAACTGAGAAGTGGATATGGGAGGCAGGTATTGATAATCAAGTCAGGAAGGAGACTGGGGCTTGGAACCAAGGGTAAACTGATTCTGCTCTTCCTTGCTCCCAGTGGAACACACCGGCACAGTCGCTGACTGCAGGCCTCCCCCGGAAGGGCTAGGGCTTAGAAAGGGTGTAGACCATGTGCATACAATGACACTTCCCCAGATCTCACCGATCAGGTAACGCCTCTGATGGGGTGGGACGAATGTGGGAGCCGTGAAGGACGGAGGCTTTCTTTCCAGAACCTCCAAAGGGGGCAGAATTTTCTGTTTGATTACCCGCGGCAAGAAAATGGAGAAATCCCTCATTGTGAAGACCTCGAGACAGTCCTGGCATCCTATGGGCGAAAGGTAGTAACCAGACCCTGTGGGCCGAAGGTAACTTGTGGAGGATGAGATAAATACCCTCTTTCTGGAATAGATTCTGAAATGGACCTGACCTCCAGGGACAGTTGGCTGTGGCGCCAGGCAAGGCCCACCTTTCCTGTCATCTCAAGAATGAAGTCGTGCTGGCCAGTGTGAGTCTGCGCACTTTAAAAAAATTAAATCATATTGATGTCCTAGGCACAGAGCAGTATTTGTCAGAATTAATCTCTTTGGAACTCTTTCTTTGTGAGGTGATGTATTTCTTTGGTGCTATTTCATTGTGAAGACCAATGGATTGAGTTTAAAACAATAGAACCATAGGCTTCAGAGCTGGAAGGGAATTAGAGATCGTATACAACCCACTCACGTTTTTCTTCACCAAACTGAAGCCCAGCAAATTTCAATTTATTTGCCCAAGCTTTCTCAGAAGGCCTGCAAAGGAAGAATTTATTTTCCACATCATCTCCTTGGAAGCTGGAATAAATAGAGGTGTCCTCTTTGAGAAATTCCTACCCAAAACATGCAAATCAAGAGAGGTGATTGGAGATTAGGGAAGGGAAACGAGAAACACGAGAGAAGAATAGAAAACAGGAGTGAGTACGGGCGGGATCCTTTCAAGCCGTGCCTCCCAGCGTCACGGTGGTATCACAATCTCGGTGTATTTTTATGTCCAAATACCTGGCTTCTAGGCTGGTCAAAAATTTCAGGGGAGGGTCCAAAACAACTGTCAGAATTGCCCAATGTCATTAATCTTTTGTTGTGTGGGCAGCTCGATACAGAAATGGCTTGGACTTTGGCAGCAGAGAGACAGGTTCAAATTCTGCCCCTTTGACACAACTGGTGTGTGACCTTAACTTCTTACACACTTTACTCTTTGCGAAATAGAGGACATAGTCTCAGCCTCATGGGTCTCGTATTATGAGGTCTAAATAAGAGGAAGTCCAAAGCACCGGCGACTATGCCTGGTGTGTACCGGGCCCTCCATTGTCGCTCAGGCTCATGGCCCTTTGCGGCATGGACATGCTCTCCACTGAGTGTTCCTAGCGAACTGCACCAATTTCCCCAAGTCTTCAGTGACCAGAGTCTCGTCTCTACCGTCACTGCCTGAGTTCTGAGCAAGGAGGATTTGGGAGTGCGCTCAGGGACGAATGGCCTCGCCTGGATCGGCCTTGCTCCTTGCTCTGCCTACAGAGTCTCGCGGAACATGCGGTTCTAGCACCACACCAGGGATTTTGTCCTATTTCATTCAGCCGACAGCCCAGAGCTCTCCAACTGCTTGGGCACCCCTCTTATCCTAGCCCGGACCTGTTTGACTCATTTTTCCACTGAGGAGGGCTGAGGACTGATTGCTCTGTCCTGCAGGAGGGAAAGCTCCGCCCTGCTCCATTCTAGGTTTCCCTTGGCAAGTCACCAGCTTTGGGTTTGGACCTGCTCGGTTCACTGGCTGGTTGGTGAATGAGTTAGTCGGGCTGTGTGAGCTGTGAGGCTGCTATGGGAGGGAACCCTTCTCTGTAAAAGCAGCTGACGGGTTCTAGTGAGATTGTGACAGGGATATTACTTTTGGAGTTAGTGTAATAAATTTTTATTTCCCAAAAGAACAAATCTGTTCCGAAATTTGGAAGGTAAAATAATCTTAAACTTCAGAATGGCTTCATTGTGGATGGGAGACTTGGATGACTTCTTAGTTTTTCTCTGCTTAGTATGAAACAGGAAAGTTTCCTGGCAATCGATTTTCTTTTAGGTAAGAACAATAATACCTAATAATAACTCCCGATATGCGTAAGGAAGTTCCCCCTCCAACCCCCTCAATAGTCATAGCTATTTATTAGGCAGTAGAGCAGAGTGGTTAAAAATACAGGCTCCAGAGGCAGATTTTTGAGGTTTGTATTTTGGCTCTGCCGTTTACATTTATTGCTGTGCGACCTTGGGCTATATTTAACTTTTTTGTGTTTTACAGCCTGTTAAGATTAACCTGACTTATGTAAAAGGGTTGGACAAGGATAGCTATGTTATGTCTTCGACATCTGCTACCTCTTGAGATTCCCGACGTAGCTCCCTTTTCCCTTCCCTCCTACTGCCATTCAGCTACACACACTGATTGGATTTTTATCCTTTACTTTTGCCTTTAATATCTTATCTTAGTAAGCCCCACGCCTTTCCTCCCCTCTCCAAATTATGCTTTTGCATCTGGGTTGGGATCACCGGCAGCCTGGGACACAGGATGCTGGAGGATCCTACAGGGAGCGTTTGTTTCCTGACAGCAGAGGGCGCCCTACTGTTTCTGGTGATAAGAATCTTCTTTGCAGAATGATTTTTTTTCCCTACCTGGTACTTAAAAGTAAGAGATTTTCCAGGACACAGACATTAAGGAATTTTATTGTCCCTTATATAATAACGACACAAACCAAACACTGAGAATTCACAGTCATCGAATAGTTGTAAAATTTAATTAAGCATGTCCGTTAACACCATGTTTTGTATCTGCCTCTCTATTTCTTGCGTCAGGTTTGTAACAGTAGAAAATTTTCAAGGGTATATGGCCAATGTTATCTTCTAATGTTATATCCTTATACATTTTGAAATGGGCAAGAGAAGATGGAGGAGAAATAGAGAGGGTTCCGGGGTAAGGGCAGGGAGTCTGGGAGCAAGCAGCACTGTGCTGGAATGATATGAAATTTGGTGCCATGGGAAATCTGCAAGCTGAGCAGGAGCAGATAGATGATAGTTCTAAGCAGAAAAAGTGCTGTCTGGCTTGCTAATAATTGGAAACTAGTCAGAGCCAGAGAAGTAAACGTGCACACCAAAGGTGATCCAAAGTTCGGCAGATTGAATTTCCTATGACCGCTGCAACAAGATCTCCATTCCACATGCTCATCTAATGTGACATTGAGACTCCTTCCATCCAGAGGTGGGACCTGTGTTTTCTATCCTTAAATGCGGATGAGCTGGTAACTGTGGTTAAAGTGATGTTTCCAAGAGTAGGTCACAAAGGCGGTAGACTTGCTACCCGGGATGGTATTGGGATGCTTTTGAAACCTCGCCGCCATGCTGTGAGGAAGCCCGGGTCACAAGGGCAGTCCATGTGTAGGTGTTCCGGCTGACAGCCTCAGCTGACATCCCGACCCACAGCCAGCATCGATTGCCAGACTGGAGCGAGGAAGTCTTCGGGTGGCTCTAGCCTCAATCGCCTCCTGATCGCGACCACATGACAAACTCCGAGTGAGAACGGCCCAGCTCAACCTAGTCATTCCCCAGAACCATGAAAGATAATAATAAAATGATTGTTATTGTTTTAATCCACCAAGTTTTGGGGTGATTTGTTACCGGCAATAATAACTGATACACAGTTAACGCTCCATCAGCCGGAGGGACTGGGGTAAGAGAATTAAGTCAAAGATGCATTTCCAAAGTAAAAGCTCAGTAACAGAAAGGAATTTAAGCACAGAAGGGTTTGAGATTAAAGATGGGGTAGCCGACAAGGGAGCCTTCGGTGAAGCGCCGCTGGTGAGAGTTCTGCTGACGCGGCAGGCTGCTTGCTGTCTCGCTCTTTGTTCTCAAAGGTGCCTCCACAGTTGTAGCCTTACCCACTCCCTGCTAACTTTTTATCGTGGAAAGTGTCAAACGTACGCAAAAGTGGAGAGACTAATACAGTGAATCCCATATTCACTGCCCAGTTTCAACCTAATCAACTCATGGCCAACCTTATTCAACTATCCACTTTTCCCCGTCACATTATTTTGAAGCAAATCCCAGTAATATCATTCCATCTCCATGTCTTTCAGATGTAGCTCTAGAAGGTAAGAACCATTCTTTTTTCTTTTTTTTTTTGAGACAGAGTCTCACTGTGTTGCCCGGGCTAGAGTGCCTTGGCGTCAGCCTAGCTCACAGCAACCTCAAACTCCTGGGCTCAAGGGATCCTTCTGCCTCAGCCTCCCGAGTAGCTGGGACTACAGGCATGCACTACCATGCCCGGATAAATTTTTCTATATATTTTTAGTTGTCCAATTAATTTCTTTCTAATTTTAGTACAGTCGGGGTCTCACTCTTGCTCAGGCTGGTCTCGAACTCCTGAGCTCAAACAATCTGCCCGCCTCGGCCTCCCAGAGAGCTAGGATTACAGGCATGAGCCACTGTACCCGGCCAAGAACCATTCTTAAAAACATAATCACAATACCAGCATCATACCTAAAGTAATAAACCGCTGTATATATATATGTATAATTTTTGTATTAAATCAGAATCCAACTAATATCAATAATGGTGCTGTCATAGAAATATAATGTAAGCCACACATGAATTTTTAATTTTAATTGAACAAGTAAAAGTGAAATTAATTTTAGTTTGTTTTATTTAATCTAATATATCAAAATATTATGTCAACATTTATCAGTATAAAATATTTTAATAAGATATTTTACACCCTTTTATTCATGCAGGTCTGTGAAATCTGGTGTGTATTTTATACACCAGTTTGGAATAGGCATGATTGGTTAATAGCTACTGAATTGGACAGCGAGGGTTTATTTATTACAATTGATCTGTGTGTCAAATGTGTCTTTTAATCTATAGGATGACTCCGCTACCTCCCACTCTTGTTTTTTTTTTTTTTATTTCAGCGTATTATGGGGGTACAGATGTTTAGGTTGCGTATGTTGCCTTTACCCTCCCTTCCCACTCTAAGTCCAAGCACTCTTGTTTTCTTTTCCTTGTAATTTATTTGTTAAAGAAACTGGGTTGTTTGTCCTCTAGAGTTTTTCACAGTCTGGATTTTGCATCCTCATGGTATCATTTATCGTGTTCTTCTTGTTCCTGTGTGTATAGTTTGATCCAGAAGCTTGATCAGATTTAAGTTAGATTTTTGGTAGGACTACTCACAGGTTATGTCGTGTTCTTCCACTAGGAGACACACAGTGACGGGCAGCCACTGAGGACCATTGTCTTAGATCTATTACTTTTTAGAGTTGAAAAATGGTGGCATTCTATTGTTCGTTTTTTGTTTATTGACTGGAACATTATGAAAACAATTTTCTTCATCATCTTGGTAATGTAAGTAAGAATTGTGGCTTGCTGTTTTCATTTTGTGAACTATTGTTTTAAAATTGAATAAAAATCAGTGAAAATGTCTATTTGTTATGGTGATAGTACTACACAGTTACAGACAGTTTGTCTTAAAGTCATTTTTGTTTCTTATTACAACAGTAACACATGTTCATGATACAAAATTAGAAAATGTGGAAAAGTAGGAAGAAGAAGAAGATGAAAGAAAACCAGTTGGCCCTTTATTGTATCACCTGAAGACAGCCCTGTAAACATTTTGGTTTATTTCCTCACAATCTCTTCTCTAAACATCTTAAAAATCCTGTTCATGATTATAATGTAATACAGATTTGTATCCTGATTTTTTCATATACTAAACATGTCCCTGTAATTCCACAGTCTCTCTGTAAACATCATTTAAATGCCTTGCACGATATTACAATCTGTAGCTGTCGAGCGCTTAGAGTGTTAGTGGTGTTTTCATGTATGAGGATGCCGTGATGAAGAGTGACCTGCATAGCACACGGCCCGCGTCTCAGATGCTGTCCTCAGGACACGCAGCTTATTTTAAAGAGGTCTGAAAAGTTAATGTGCAGTGAAGTGTAACAAAGTCAAATACGGACTCCACGATCTGGGAACTCTTCTTTCAATCACCGAGTGAGTGCTTATTGAGCTTCTGCTATGACTCTGTTCTAGGCACCGGGGTAAACAAATCGGCAAGGTCTCTCCTCTCATGGGGCTTATATTTTAGTGTGTGTTTGGGAAGGCAGATAATGAAAAAGTAAGAAAGATTATTTCAGACAGTGATAAATACTACAAAGAAAATAAAACATGGAAGGGTTACTTTTGAAAGAGTGGATCTTTACGGGATCTCTCTGGTTAGACACTGTGTTTGGAATATTTGGAATATTTGGGCAGAGAGATGAAGGAAGCAGGAAATAGGGTACCAAAGTGGACAAAGATTGTACTTGCAGAAAGGGAGAGAACAAACATTTTAGATTTAAAGAAGGCGCTCAAAGAGAATCCTGCAGTGAGAGAGTCTGCCGGGTTAAATCTGCTAGCCACATGAAAAGATTCCCAGCATGATTAGCCAGCAGAGCAGTGAGAATCCAAACCGCAGGGAGAGACCACTTCACACCGCTACGATGGCTAGTATCAGAAAGACACAATAACAAGTGTGGGTGGGGACGCGAAGAAATTGCAAACCTCATATGTTGATGGTGAGAATGTAAAATGGAGCTACTGCTCGGGAAAACAGTTTGGCAATTCTTAAAAAGGTTAAACGTACAGTTACCATGTGATTCAGCAAATCCACCCCTAGGTATGTACCCAAGAGAAAGAAAAATACATGTTCACACAAAAACTTGTATGGGAATGTTCGTAGCAGCGTTACTGATAATAGCGAAAAAGTTGAAACAGCCTAAATATCCATCAACTGATGAGTGGATAAACAAAAGGTGGTATAGCCACACGATGGAATATTATTCAACAATAAAAAAGAATGAAGTACTGATACATGCTATGACATGTATACATGTTTTCAAGAACCTTGAAAACATTAGGCTGCTGAAAGAAACCAGTCACTAAGGACCAGGTATTATCATTCGATTCCATTTATATGAAGTGCTCAGAATGGGCAAGTCCATAGAGACAAAAAGTGGATGGGTGGTTGCCAGGGGCAGGAAGGAGAAGGAGATGGGGAGAGACTGTTAAGGTTATGGGATTTTTTTGGAAATGATAAAAATATTCTAAAATGGATTGTAGTAATAATTATGTAACTCTGTAAATATACAAAAAATTGAATTATTCACTTAAAATGGGTAAATTTTATGGCATGTGAGTTACGTCTCAATAAAGCTGTTATTATAACAGTGCTAGCATTGCACTCAAAAAATGTTTTTAGGCTGGGCGCGGTGGCTCACGCCTGTAATCCTAGCTCTCTGGGAGGCCGAGGCGGGCGGATTATTTGAGCTCAAGGAGTTCGAGACCAGCTTGACCAAGAGCGAGACCCCCATCTCTACTAAAAATTAGAAAGAAATTAATTGGACAACTAAAAATATATAGAAAAAATTAGCCAGGCATGGTGGCGTATGCCTGTAGTCTCAGCTACTTAGGAGGCTGAGGAAGGAGGATCGCTTGAGCCCAGGAGTTTGAGGTTGCTGTGAGCTAGGCTGACGCCACAGCACTCTAGCCCGGGCAACAGAGCGAGACTGTCTCAACAACAACAAAAAAAAATACATGGGAGGGAAATCTCTGATTTCTGAATACCTGATGGTGCCTATATTTTCATCTCAACCTTGATTATTAGCCTGAATGCTAACTGTTTTTCCTGATATAGAATTTTGGGCTGAAAATCATTCTTCAGAATTTCGAAGGCATTGCTCCCTTAGGGTCTTCTGGCTTCCGGAACTGCCGAAGCCTCATGCCACTCTGATACTCAGTTTCCTGTTTGTGACCCACTTTTTTCCTCTCTTAGAGTTTTAAGAACTTTTTTTCTGTTGCTGGTGTTTTAATATAATATTTTGTGATTTTGTAACTGGGTCCGAGTCTTTTTTTCAGTCATTGTTCTGAGAATCGAGTGGGCCTTTTCACTTTAGAAACATGTTTTTTATTTCTAAGAAAAATTTTTATATCATATCTTTCTTAAATTTCTTCCCTCTGTTTTCTTTATTCTCCTGCTATGGTTTGAAGGTGTTCCCCAAAGTTCATGTGTTGGAAACTTAATCCCCTATACAACTGTGTTGAGAGGTGGGAGCTTTAAGATGTGATTAGATCATGAGGGCTCTGCCCTCGTGAATGGATTAGTGCTGTTATTTCAGGAGTGGGCCAGTTATCAGGGTAGTGGGTTCCTGATAAAGGATGAGTTCTGCCCCTTTCCTTTCTCTCTCTCTCACTTGTTCCTCACCATGTGTGATGACTTCTGCCATGTTCTGACACAGCAAGAAGGCCCTCACCAGATGCGGCCCCTTGAGCTTGGACTTCCCAGCCTCCAGAGTAATGAGCCAAATAAACTTCTATTGATTATAAATTACCCAGTCAGTGAGATTCCGTTTATAGCAGCACTGAATAGACTAAAACATTTCCCTTTCTGGAACTTGTATTATTCAGGTGTTGGGATTCCTGGGCTGATGCTTTAACCGTCTTACCTTTTCTCTTTTATTTTTATCTTTTTGTCTTTTGTTCTACATTTTATTTTTTGGTTTTGTTTTGTTTAGAGACAGGATCTTACTCTGTCAACCAGGCTGGAGTACAGTGGCCTAATCATAGCTCACCGTAATCTTGAATTCCTGGCTCAAGCAATCCTTTTACTTCTGCCTCCTGAGTAGCTAGGACTACAGGTGTGCACTGCCATGCCCAGGTGATTTTAAAAACAATTTTTTTTGTACAAATGGGGTCTCACTGTGTTGTCCAGGCTGGTCTCAAACTCCTGGCCTCAAGTGATCCTCCTGTCTCAGCCTCCTAAAGTGCGGGGATTATAGGCATGTTCTATTTTCTAAGAGAGTTTCTCAATTTAGTTTTCCAAAACTTCCAGTGATTTTTTTTTAATTTCTGCCTTTTTAAAAATTTTTCTAGAGCTCTTCCTTATTCTCTGATTTTTTCTTATTCTGGCATTCTGTTCATATTTTTAAATAAAATATCTTCTCATGTATCTCTAAGAATATCAAGTTTAAATTTGGGGGAGTCTTATTTGATTTTCTTCTGCTCCCTGCCTTATCTCTCTTCTTCCCCCCACTCCCTAAGTCAATTGGTTTGAAGACTGTCTTCATGTTAGAGGCCTTGCCCAAATATCTTATGATCCTAGATGACCATTTATATTCTGGAATAAATCACCATTCGATTGGAAGTTTTGTGTGTAAAGGATGGGTTTGTCGATCCTCATTGTGAGTGAAATAGACAAGCTAGTCCACTGAGAGTCAAAAATGGAGAGGAGAACTTCAAGGTTTCTCTCCCACCTAAATTTTGCCTTTAGTTCCATTATTTGTACACGGTTCAAACTCTAGATCAACCTATCTAGCACTCCAGAGCAGCTTGCTGTCCAATGAAACATAAACGACTTTCTTTTTATTTTAACCTTTTTCTTTTGCTAACTAATGTTGAGAATTCAAGGAAATTTTTAGGATAATGATTCCATTTTCTTCTTCCTTCTATCAAAAGCAAGAATAGAAAACACACAATGAAATAGGTCCCAGATCTTTGTGAAATCTCCTGATGGTCTTCAAACCTTGCGTCCCATAACCACCCGGCATAGATGCTTCTTAGATACACGTCAGACCCACATATTTTAACACTTCTTACATGTTGTATATTGGAAATGCAAAGAAAGGCAAGAATGGGCTTTGCCCACGGTACAGGGAAGAAGACAGACATTTAAAGCCCATAAGACATCACACTCAATGTTGTGTTTGTACAACACAATACTCTTCTGAAGTCTTTTACTAGGGCTAACTGGAAGACAAAATGGTCAAAAAGTTAGTCATATGCAGCTTGTGAAAATCGTGACTGTGAGTCCCCTGAGGGGTGGGAATTTATCCACATCTCTTCCTCGCTGTATCTTCAATGGCTAGAACAGCACAGGGTGCGTCAAAGATGCTTGTGCCCAGTAAATATCTGCTGCTTACAAGAATGAACAGGTACCGAAATACTTATACCTTAGATAGTGGGCAGACATCATACGGACTTTTTTCCCCATTTTTCAAAATTTATTATTAATATTATTTTGACTGACAAATCATAATTATGTACATTTATGAGGTATAATGTGATGCTTTGACATATGCATACAATGTAATGTGATTAAATCGAGCTAATTAACATGTCCTTGCTTACCTCTCATTTTTTATGGTGAGACATTTGAGAGTCTTAGTTATTCTGAAATATACGTTATTATTGACTGCAGGCACCCTGCTGTGAGATAGATCTCAAAACCTAGTCCTCCTGTCTGTCTGAACCTTTGCACCCTTTGATCGACAACTCCGCACTCCCTCTGAAGTCATAGAGTTTTAAGTTGAAAAGTAACACAGCGTTTCTTAATTTAGAATTAGCTTCTGACAGCGTGGTCAGGAAGATGACTGGGAATGAAAAGACTACAGAAGGAGAGAGCGGGTAGGAGGCTGTGGCAGTGGACCAGGCAAGGAATAAAGCGAGAGTGTGAGCAAGGACAGGGCGTGGTGGGAGAAGGCGGGCCCTTGAAATGATGCCTGAATTTCCGTCCTGGGCAGCAGAAGGAAGACAAGGGGAGTGGGAACGGCCTGAGCGTGGAGCAGCCCCAGTCCTGAGAACACCGTGATCCGGGAGAGGAGGTCCGAGGAGAGAGCCACCCAGGTAACTGAGGACAGCAGGTCGACGTGTCAAATGCAGGGAGAAACCAAGGATAACAGAACTGAGGAGTGGCCACTGAATTTAGCCAGTAGGATGTCGCTGCAGGGAGCAAACCAGCAGCAAGTTGGAGAATGAAAGGTTGACGATCTGGAGACAGCAAAGGCAACTGTTTCAGAAGACAACAGAAGAGAAGAGAGACAGCGTACGTTTGGACCAAGAGTTTCCTGCCATGGCCTAGGACTCAGTTGAAAGGGGCCAGGGATGCCAGGAGAGGCCCCCCTCCCCGCCAGAGGAGCAGAGCCTCAGGAGCGGCTCAGGGCGGCTCAGGCAGGGGGAGGGGCTGAGGCTTCCCTGCAGCCCCAGCTGAGGTCTGGGATCTCTCCTCAGCGGTCTGCACAGGACTGAGTGCGGATGGGGCAAGCACCTTTCCTCAGGGTCCCAAGAATGAGCAAGATGCTCAGCTAAGTCTGCAGCAAGTCGAGGCACGGAGGATCAGAGCCAACAGAGAGAAGGTGGCTCCAGAGTCCTCATCTCCTGTCACCTCAGAAACACTCCCTGCTGCAAACTCGTCCTGCTCCTTCTTTTCTTCTCCAAGAGGAAGGCAGGCAGGGGTGCTGAGAACCCGGGCCCAGGCTGATCAGGAAGGAGAGATTCAGAGAAGACAGCCATTACCTGAGTACAGGGGTCTGGTGGGGATGCAGCTGGAGCTCTGGCTGACAGGTTCCTGGCAGATCTCCAGGAGACTCTGAGAGTGGTCCCCCCATGGGACATAACTGTCCCCTGACCAGGCGGGTCCCAGCTGTATTGGACATTCTCTCCAGCCTGTTCCAGGGAGCAGACCAGGGTGATGAAGCAGGTCCCATCCCTCATGATCCGGGAGCTGGCAGTGACATTGGTCTCCTGCAATCTCTCTGTGCCAAGAAGGGAAGGCTCAAGCTATGAGAAGGCTCTGGGGAGAAGCAGAGGAGAGGAAGGGTCAAAGTTCAAATGCGGGACCCTGCACCCCTCCTCACCATAGACGCACAGGATGAAATCCGGGGGGATGTTGACAGGGGGAGTGTGCAGAGTTATCCAGGCTCTGTAGGGGCCAGGGTCCTGCAGCCTCAGGGAGCTGACTTGAAGAGACTAGCCACGGTGGGGGATGCTCCGTCATCTGCTGCAGGGTCCCTGAGTTTCAGCAGCCAGGCCTGGTTTGCCTGCTGGTCCTCATTGCAGAGCAGCAACAAAACCTCCAGAGCTCCATGTAATGTTTTCTACCTCCTGCTCCGCCAGGACCCCCAGGGGCACAGTATCTGACTCCCCAAGGATACTGATCACTGTCTGCCCCACTGTGTCCTCCCCCAGGGTTCCTGACCCTGCAGACAGAGAGGGGAGCCCACAGCCTCAGTGTCGGTGTCTCCCCACCCACTCAGGGCAGCCAGAGGCCCCATCTAGCTCCTCCCGCCCAAACCGACCCCGCAGCCTCCCCACCAGCTCCAGTGGGTCTTCTCCTCCCACTCCCGTGTCCACACAGACCGACCTCCCTCACCCCGTCCCCTCACCCTCTCAAGAGGCTTAGTCCCCTCTCCCCAGGACCTGAAGGGACCCTCTGCTCTCTGCCACGCATGTCAAGATGACGATGCAGTGTCCATTCTCACTGATCCTGGAGCTCAGTGTGACGTGTGGCTGGGCCGGCTGCTCTGTGTGTGCAAAAAGGGAAACTGAGGGCCAGAAAACTGCTCTGGGCCTCCATTTCACAGGGCTGTGAACATTTTTTTTTTTTTTTTTTTGAGACAGAGTCTCACTCTCTTGCCTGGGGCGAGTGCCGTGGCATCAGCCTAGCTCACAGCAACCTCAAACTCCTGGGCTCCAGCAATCCTACTGTTTCAGCCTCCCAAGTAGCTGGGACTACA
>CAUYSK010045288.1:0-27393 GCA_963575035.1 Avahi laniger | reverse complement strand
CTTGTTCGTCTTGAAACCTCGGTTTTCTCATTATTCTAAAAATGAAGTGAGATGTTACGCGAGGCACTTAGCAATGTCTCAGGCACATGGTAAGAACTCAGTGGTCGACAGCTACATGTTAAGATCAGGTAGCTGAAGGTGACACAACCAAGACTTGAACCCAGCTCTCTGGCTCCTTGTCTGTGATCTCTGCGAGTTGCTAGTAGGTTCTTTCAAGTGGGGCAGCAGCTTCAGGGAAAATTCCCCAGTCAGTTAGAGAAGGGGAAAGGAAGATCCAAACCTGAAAACTCAGGGCTTTAGCTACATCCACCCAACTGCATCTCGTGGGCTTCTCTGAAACACAGGCCCGGGTTACAGACTTTCAATTACGCTTTATTTTTTTAAAACCACTCCTTAAAAAAATTCTTACCAAATGTTCCCCAGTTTCCCTGGGTCCTCTCAGGTTCCAGGAGATAAAAAGAGCCCGACATCCATATTTATGACACCATTTCCCTCACTGTGAGAGCCACGGTCTAAACTAACCTTGTAACCGGCGTGTAAAAGTTCTGTTTATAGAACCCAGCACCGCCCCCCGCTGTGCCGTTAGCCTTCAAGGAGCTGCTGGCTGGCGGAAGCGACTCCACCCAGGCGATGCCATGCTTCCAGAGCTCTGCGTCACCAGGAAAATATTGGGGGTGGGAACAGGAAAAAAGCAGGGGTTAGACTCTCAGTTGGATTTGCTGTCACCGACAGACCACATGGCTTTGCAAATGGTTCCAGATTAGCCTGCCGTCAGCACACATGTGTCCAACAGGTTGAACAGGAATTTTGAAGAAAGAAGATAAACAAGCAGGTTCTCCAGAGCACTGCCTCTCGGGGAGGCGTGGGGACCCCTCCAAAATAAACAAGCTCAGTCTGGAAGCCAACAGGTCCTAACTCAGTCCACAGCTCTACATTGCTCCCCTGCCCAGAAACCTTGTTATTTGTGAAAGCTGACCCTTCGACTTTCCCATTCTGCTGCTACCAAATATCCATAGATGCTGAGCGGATCAACCCTCAGTGGTAGAAATCATGCCATTTTAAAAACCTAAATCAACATGCTTAGACCAAGGACTCTCGATCAGATGACCATTCTCATTAGTGCCTCTTTGCACCCCCAAACAAGACCAAGTATCTACGTAGACAACTGTCATTTTCTCCCTTCGCCCCCCACCTCTGTGGCTACAGGAACAAAGCTAGCGGGGATTACGAAGCAAAAGGAGGACTGACACCACCTTGGCAGGCAAGAGGCTGGGCCGAGACTTACCCAAGTTTTAAGGCTGACACCCCTCCACCCCCGGGGTTAAGACACACAACAAGGGAAACCTTTATTTATTTCCTCCTTCAAAGCAGTTGGCTGTTCCCTGGGACAGAGCTGAGCAGACCAGGCTCCTACAAAGCCCACAGTTCCCAGGCCCCTCCTTGCAGGCCTGCCTGCTGGGGTCAGCAGCCAGCTCTAACTGACCGGCAAAGGGAACGGGGCCAGAATGGAAATCCTGGTCCGGTCACCTGTCTATTCTCGGGTTTTGTCCAATTACAACGTCTCTGAATCGCAGTTTGGTTTTCTTAAAAACAAGGGTGGCTTTATGGATCCATTCACTGCACGGATCAAGAAAAATGAAAGCCAATAGTGCCAAATGTCAAAGCACTAGTCACTGTATAAATAGCAAGCAGTGTTCAGGAAGGAATTACTATGTACCACCCAGAAGGTATAAGACATAAATCACAGATTTCCTTCAGAGGCCTTAAAGGAGGCGTGGTGACTTTTTGGCCCCCGGCCCCTTGGACCAATTGTTCCCCAGCCATGCTGTTGGCAGGACTCTCACTCACTCCCTCCCTTTCTGAATGAAGAACAAAATGTCACCTTCCCCCTCTGAAACGCTGGGAGAGAGGCGGGGGAGGGATGGAGAAACCAAGTCTAATTAAACACCTACCCCAGGGACTG
This sequence comes from Avahi laniger, assembly GCA_963575035.1. Taxonomy (NCBI): domain Eukaryota; kingdom Metazoa; phylum Chordata; class Mammalia; order Primates; family Indriidae; genus Avahi; species Avahi laniger. The sequence goes on along the minus strand of CAUYSK010045288.1, from coordinate 25,430 downwards.
CTCTAGAACCAGCTCCCATCTGTTTTAAAAAGCAGCCGTCGTGATGCTGACCAGAGAGGTCCCATGAGTCACTGTGGTGGACATCAGTGCTGCTCACCTAATATTTCCAGGTCTTCTCCCCTCCGGGTACCTGCAAGGTGCTTCCCTGTCCCCTTGAAGTCAGGGGTGGCCATGTAACTAGCGTTGGCCCATGAAATGTGGGAAGTGGCATGTGTCACATCCAAGTACAAGCTCCAAGAGCCCATTACTGATTCACCATATCTTCCCTCTACCCTGCTGCAGAGATCACCAACACCTGGGTCCCCCAGGGACTCCCATGAGCAAAGCAACCCACCCCCACCTTCCAGGAGCCACACTGGAAATGCAGACTGAGCAGCAAATAGGCTTTCCTTCGTTAAGCTATTGAGGTTTGGGGGCTGTTATTGTTGAGCATCATCTAACATATCACATTCCCGTAAAGATCTACTACTTGTAGATTCAGCCCACCCACCTTAAGTGCACAGAGAAACCTGGAGAACAGCACAAGCTTCGTCCCCAAGAGCCAGTGGGGCTGTAACAAGGGAAGAGCATGGGCTTCCAGAGTCCTACAGACGTGAGTTCAAATCCTGATTCTGCCACCCTCTAGCCATGTGACTCCAAGCCAATCAATTACCCTTTATTGAACCACAATCTCCTCCACTCTGAAATAGCAATGATGGCCGGGAATGGTAGCTCATATCTGTAATCCCAGTGCTTTGCGGGCTGAGGTAGGAAGATCACATGAGGCCAAGAGTTCAAGACCAGCCTGGGCAACATAGCAAGACTCCATCTCTACAAAAAGTTTTTAAAAAATTAGCTGAGTGTGGTGGCGCACACCTGTAGTCCCAGCTACTAGGGAGCCTGAGGTGGGAGGATCACTTGAGCCCAGAAGATCAAGGCTGCAGTGAGCTACGATCACTTCACTGCACTCCAGCCTGGGTGACAAAGCAAGACTCTGTCTCTTAAAAAAGCAAAAAAGAAAAAACAAATGACAATGCTATCACACACGACCTACCATCCAGGGTCATGGTGTGGATGAATTGCAATGTGTGTAAAGCATGTAGCGTAGGGACAGGCATGTAGAGTGCACTAAATAGACAGGAGTGATTAGTCATCCTCATCATTATCATCACCTTGCTTTTGTCATGGACTGTCTACACTCTGTAAACTGGGGAGGTAATGCCGTGCCCGCTCTCAGGGTGGCTACCAGGGCTCAGTGTGAGAGTGTCTACGGAAGCACACAGCTCAATGCCGGGCACAGGTAGTGGCTGCTCAGTAAGCGTGAATACCCCACACTACCCCTTCTACTCTAAGCCCTTGTCCAGCCTGCCCTGAGAGCCCTGGAACACCCCAGGGCTCATGAAGCTGCAGCACCCACCCCATGGACGTGGAGGTCCCAGTCCTCAGCTGGCATTCTGCCCTGGGCTTCCGATTGCCTTCCAGGCCCTGTATGATGAGAGTCCTACTCCCCAACTCCCAGCCACTGGCTGCCACTTTCTGACCACTGTATCTGCTAAGGGACTCTGACCTTGGGGACGTGCACACCAGCCTGACCCCTAAGATACCCACACCAACCCAGGTGACCCATGAGTTTGAGAAGCCCTCTTTGGTATTATTCACAGAGACCCTGCCCATGCCTGGGGCCAGCTCTGCGGGAGGTGGGGGAGGTCCCCTGCCAGGGATCCTGCCAACCTACTGTTAAAGATCCAGAGAGCCTGGCAGCCCCTCCCAGCCCCAACTTTGACAATTACACTGTTACAGGGAGGTTCTGAGGAGTAAAAGACCTTGCATCTAGGAAAATCTGCCATTTGCCACAAAATCCTTGGTCAAACACGGAAAACCCAAACTGTGTGTCCTTAGGTGGTGGCTTAACGAAATGCTGTCACCGGTGCTGAAATATCCCAACTGCACAAAACCTCTGACAGTGGCCTAAATGGAAGGAATGCCAGAGGCTGAATAGGAGCAGGTGTCCTGTGTGATCTGAGGCAGTCACGACTTTTTTGAGCCTCATTGCTATAACTATAAAACATCAGAGGAGAAGGGACTCCAATTAAGGATTGAAGTGCCCACCATGGACTGTCTACACTCAATGAACATGCAGGCTGAACTAGGTACGGTGCCACTCTTAAAGTCCCACAAGAGAGTTAAACACGTTCACAGTGAAATGTAAACAATCAGTGCCTAAAGAGAGGCTCATGAGTACAACTGTCTAACAGTCTCCAAGGTCACGGCCATCTCTGTGATTGAGAATACGGTGTCCACATGGCAGATAGAAGTGATTTCCTCCCTCTGACCTACCAAAGTTTCCATTTCTCCAGATAAATTAAAACAGACCTGGATATTCATTCATTCATTCATTCATTCATATCTCACTCACTCATAAAATCAGAGAATGTCAGCATTATTTGAGACACCAAATCGCTCAGGTTCAAATCTGAATTACCAATACTCCGTTCCACCTCCTCCCATATCTCTGACAAAGCAACAGCCATCCAGCCCCTGCAGGGGCTGGAGACACAGTGCCTCTCGAAACAAGCCTTTGCACGTTCCCACCACTCTAGTCACAGAAACTTCTCCTTTCTGCTAAGCTGACATCTGCATGCCTACAATGTCCCCGGGACCAACCAAAGAGGATACAATCCTTCTTCCACAGGACGGCCTTTCGAACATTTGGAGCCCACCCTCACACCATCTTGTCTGGTCTTGTCTTCTTCAGGCTAAACTTTCCAAGGTCCTTCCTCACTCACTGGGACGTAGTATCAAGTATTCTCACAAAGTGCAGGGGCCAAAGCCAAAACAATACTCCCTGGAAGCATCCAGCATCCAGTCATCATCTTGACCACCAACTACTCCAGGCCCCCCAGACAAAGTTTCCCAGTAAATAAAACAGTCAGATCCCTCACAGACACGTGTCGGCATAGAGGCCAAAGATGAAACCCAGGGCTTGAACCAAAGCCCACCAACCAAAAAAGCTTCAGCCACCTCTAGACATATAACGTCCATTAGACCCTCCCCAAGACCCCCTCTCTGTGAGTGGTGCTGCAGCATCCATGGTGCATGTCAGGCATCACTGCTGGGGACATACTCCAGCCCCCATCCCTTCTTTGGCTGCCACTCCTCTTCCCCCTCCCTCCCCATCCAGTTCTCTCCAACGCCCTCTGGCTCCCGTACATTTCTCACATAGCTCCTGGAGGTCACCTCTTGCTCCAACCCCATCCCTTGTGCTGGGGAGCTGTACCTTGACTTCTGGAGAAAAAGAAGACAATGCCCTTCTCCTTAGCCTCCTTTCCCCTCCCACACTTCTTCTGTCCCTTTATAACCAACAGCCCCACTTTCCCCTACCCCATCCCACACCAGGGCTATGCCTGGGGAACCGGACAAGGAGCCCAATTCCCCATGTGGTCCCAGGTGAGCTGCTGGCTCCACCACCCAAGGACAAGGTTCTGGGCCAAGCAGGCATAGCTACAGCTACTGAGCATGCTCACTTTACACAAGGCATTGTGCTAAGTGCTTTCCATGGGTCATCTCCTTGAATTCTTATGTTTCTCCCCTGAGGAAGGCACAATTAGTAACTATTATTACCCTTTGCCTATAAGTGAGAAAATGGAAGCACTGAGAGGTGCGTCACTTGCTTAACGTCTCGTAGCTATTAAGTAGTAGAGCCAGGATACAGCACGGACAGCCTTCCTCTAGAGCCACAGGCCGAAAACCAGACAGTGAGCTCTTCTAGGCGGGGGCTGCACCTCACTCTGCCCAGCCTAGCCCAGGCCTTGGACACAGAGCGCTCGCAATCTAAGTGTATTGAATTAATCAGCTTGCTATACATTTTCAAGTAACCAGGTATATTTTTAAGTATACAGTGATATTCACCAAGCACACACACACACACACACACACTCCCCTACCGTATATTTATTTTTTATATGTTTTCAAATAGTCAACATACACCATTTTAGCTGTGTCATGGGCTAAATCAATTTTTGTTACCTGATCCCAGAGCCTAACCCCAATTTAAAACTACGTCTCTAGGACAAAACTCTTTTGACTTCCAAACACCCAACATAAAAATAAATTTTCAGCACCCTCTGTTCCTGAATTGAGCACCCAATTAGCAGATTCCTTCATTAGGGAGCCGTTTACCTTTGCATTACTAAAAAGTTTGTCCTGCCTTATTTTGTTGCATCTTTGCCTCAGAAAAGATGCCTGATTTTCAGAGGAACGTGTGAATTGGACACTCTGCACATTTTTTACAAAGGCTCCATTCTCAATCCAAATTTTTCACCAAATTGATAGTTCTCTGGGAGGCACAGAGTCTTGCTTACCCTGATAAATGGTTGCCCCAATTAATGAATGCTCAGTTGTCTAACATGTCTGGAATTTTCGGCTGGGTGGGGTAGGGGTTTACATTTGTTATAGCCTCTCATTTTCCAGATGAGCAAACTGGGGCCTGCAGAGGTTAAATGGCTTGTTCAAAGTCACACAGTGAAATTTCAGCCCTGGCAGAAACTTGATGGCCTTAACTCCAACTTAACACCCTCATTAGGCACTATCTATTAACCTGAGTGATACCGCGCCTGCTCCCTGACAGTGGCAATGCCATTCTCAGCACACATCCTCTCCTCGGCACTGCCTGGGAACCCAAGGGCTCCAAGGGAGTTCTTATGCTTATCTGGCCTCAGAAAAACACAGATGAGTCTCTCTTGCTGTTCTGGGCTGCACATGGTGGCCGCCCGCCAAGGGGAAAGGGTGTGAAGAAAAACATCTTACACTTCCTTCTCAGCCCCAAAGATGCATTCCCCGTTCCCACTCCCCCAAGCTCGGGTTCTCATCTACCTACTTCTAGAAAGCCAAGCTACATACAACAAATTGAATCCAAACTCCTCCTAGCCTGGCCTCCAAAACCTTCCTAAATTGACCTCAGTCTACATATTCACTCTGACCTTGCCCAAGTCTTCCATTCAAACCCCACATCAAACAGACTCCTCTTTGTACTGTATGTGAGGCTCATTCCCAGTCAGAGACCTTTGTACAGTACCCAGAACTCTCCATGGAAAGCAGCCAAAAAGAAATTATGTAATGCAGCATTTCCCCAAGAGTATTCCATAGAACAAAAGCATTGTGGAAGATTCTTTGAAAAAAAAGATTTGTGGTACGATCATACACTTCTGAAAAATTGTTTGGTTGAGTCCTTTCTTGGAGAATCACGATCCACATCTAGCCCACATAGTAAAGGCTCTGAGAAGTCCCCTAATAAGAAAAGCCACTTAACTTTGTCTCAGGAGTCCCCAAATGTATCTCAGATCTACTCTCCTTTGCCCACCGCCACTGTCCCTATGCCAGTCCCAGCTTCTGACGTTTCCTTCTTGGACGAGGACCTCCAGGCCTGTCTACCCACCTCCCCTTCTCCTGCCCTCTCCAGTCCATTCCCCACACTCTGGGGCAGGAGAGGATTCGGAATCCCAAATCGTATCGCGTCATCTCCGCTTACGTGCCTCAGTGGCTTTCCTGAGCTCCTAAGCAGAAAGGAAAAGCAAATGGCGAACCTCTTTCACTCAGTCCATGGGCCTCCGTGGTCCACCTACCTGTCCAGCCCCATGTCGCATCACACCATCCTTCCGCTGGCCTTTTTAAGTCCCCTCCCACCACAGGGCCTGTGCCCAGCTGCCAGGAAGACTGTGCCCCTCTCTCCCACTCCTCACCTCCTCAAGGAAACGGTCCCTGGTCGCCCAGACGGGGTCAAATCCTCGTCTAAAGCCTTCTCTTCCGTGAGCTTTGTGACAGTCGCAATTTTTATTTACTTGTATGTTTTTCCTTATATTTTCTCCCACCAGACTGTAAGCTTTTTAGGACAGAGAGCATGAGTCCATTTTTGGTCACTAGGCTTAATATGGCATCTAGCCCCAACTGAATACTCAAGAAAAAAAGTTATGCCAATCGATCTAAAGTAGGAGTAACCGACGTGAAAAAAGACAGTACAACATGATGCAATATATTCCGCAATGGAGGGAGAAGAGGTGAGGGAGCCTTAACTCTACCAGGTGATACGGGTACAGCTGCAAAGTGCTTGGCGCCATGCACAGAAAGGAAAGAAAGTCACCGCGAATGGAAGAAACAGCACATGCCAAGGGACAGAAGCTGGCAAGGGCTGGCTGCTTTCTGGATGACTCTGTTTTACGTCTAGACCATCCCCATCTCCAGTCCCCACGGGCAGGAAGAACGACTTTGACACTCTTCTCTCCAGCGTGCAGCTGAGGGCACCAGGAAAACAGAAGTGCCCGCTCCCGGGAGGAGGAAACGCCTCCCTAGACGACGGCCTTGCTTCTTCCCGACCGGGGTCCTAGAGGCGCCGTCCCCGCGTGTGCGTGGCGCGAACCTGCATCTTGGCTGCACGGCACACACACGCTGGCTCACCACGTCTTGACGTGAACGCCGCCTTATTGCAGATTCCGCGGGCCTGCCCTCTGCCTGGCCCACTCGCACCCTGTATTCCTCTGGAACCACCCATTTCTGAAAACCACACCTCTTTAACCCCACTCTGTGGTTAGCGGCTGTCCCCGGTAATTTCCCTATTTACGCCAAATAAGAAGCCCAGAGTTAAGAGGTTCAGGCCACTCGTGACCCTTTTCTGTGGGCTTTTACTTCGCCGGATCAAAGTTCAAACAAGTGAATGTGTCTTTATTCTTTTTCCCCATCTGAAACAGGGAGATGCATGCCAGACGCCTGTCCTGGAGAGGCCTGTCAGGAACCGTCCCGCCCCTCCCCTGTCACCCCCGGCCCCCACTCCAATCTAACCAGGCCTGTTCTTTGTTCTGCAAAACAAACAGCCAGTTCCGCCTGCCGGGGCAGACAAGGTGCACACACAGGGGAGCAGACAAAGACGCCCTCTTGCCCAAGGCTTTCTTTCCTGTTGGACTGAGGCTGTCACTGGTGCCTTTTAAGTCACCAGATGCGCCAGGCACCCATGGGGACCTGCCAGAAGATCCCTGGGCCTGCGCCAGCTGGGAATATCACTCCCTGGCCTTCTGTTTCCACGGCCACCCCACACCACCAAACACAGTAGGATGTGGGGTCCCGGGGGTGCCAGAGGCCACAGGGCCTCCTGCTCTTGGGGTCTGCTGCTCCGTTCGGATTGCTGGTGTGCTGCTTCCACGGAACGCACGTCCCACTCCCCCCGCCGAAGCTCTGTTACCACCCCCTTCTTAGCTGATGAGAAAACTGGGGCTCAGGCCAGTTAAGCCTCAAATCTCACAGCCAGGATTCAAACGGAGTCTGTCTGACTCCAGAGCACATGCTTTTACCCTCTGTAATACGTGGCCTGACACCCCGACTATTAGCTAAAAAGCCACCAACCTCCCTCTTGCAGGTCTTGATAATTCCTTTATAAAACAGACTTGGAACGGAGTCCAAGGCGGTGCTCGACCCGAACAGTAGGTCAAGCACAATTCTTGATCTGTTCAGTAGGTAACTCTGTTGGAAATTATAAGGATTTTCTTGGAAATGGTCACGTTTATTTTTAAGACCCTACAAGGAAGGAAAAAAGGCTGTTTGGGTTTTGTTTTTATTTTTTAACGTATTTGTTGCCTTTGTGAGCCCATCCAGTTAAGCTTTAGAACAATCCTGTGAAGTTGTTCCTGAAAACACACACTTCCCTCCTCTTGTCTTTCACTCATTTATCTTATCTCGGAGTTCAGGAGGCTCCATTCCACAGTCATTCCTGGTTATCAGTTTTGCTTTTACAAACAACATTTATCTGGGTTACTAAGACATTCTTGGCCTTCTGGAAGCATGCTTTCATTTTTCTCGTCAATTAGTTGCTTTATGTGCTTCCAAAGCTATGCTTTCATATGAAAATAGATGTCTTCCCAATGCCTCACCCTTCATTTGACATTAACAAAAGTTACAATGGAACCAGGACACTGATATTTTATTAAAAGTCAATTTGTATCAGGGAAATGATGTTGGTCATAATCCAAATCATGGCAAACACTTCCCAAGACAATGTGGATCAGTTTAATGCTCTTTCTTGGTGTTTATAAGCATTTCCCCAAAACTGTTCATCAATACTTTAATATGCTGAACCCAAAATAGTAGAGTGGCTACACCTTTGTATTTTCCTGGACAGACTGAGACTCCCTAGGGCTGCTATTTACCCACATCCTTTCTTTCTGTCCTTAGAGGTGTTCCTGGGTCAAGAGGGCAAAGTAAGGCTGTTTTTTGAGAGTCTTCAGAGGTATGAAACCAGAAATTCAGGTTTTACAAGAAGTTAGATTTTAAAGAAGCCAGCTAGTCATAAGCATGAAGAATTCTTGACATAGAAGAGAGGCCTTCCCCCAAGACAGGTAGAAGCTTTCTCCAGGTCCGAGAGCTGACAGAGGATTGAGAGTCACCGCATCTTATAATTCATGAGGAAGCTGGTAATGAAAACACCACGAACTGGAAGGCCTGGTGGCAAATGAGCTAACTGAGAAAGCAAGAAGGATATTGATGATACAATGCAAATGAGTCGCTGACAGCTGGGTTCTGGGTTACACATGCAAGCTATTTCAGTGACTTCACGGGAAAAATTTCCTGTACAAACTACAGGAAACATCCATGGTTTAAGGACCCACAGCGTATGGTCAAGTTACATGAATTGATCCTCTACCCTACAAAGCCACCAATAGGATGTAAAGAAAAATTTTAAAAAGACCTGCCTTCGAGAAGTTTCTAGTAGAGGTGATGACAACCATCTTCGCAGTTCCTGTCATGCAAGGAATGGGAGATAAATCCCTAAGAAAGGAGCAAAGGGAAAGCTATTGCACGCAGAGAAGAGGAGCTACCTTCTGGCGCTACATTTGCATTACACGCGAAGCACATGGAGATATTTAGAGGGACGGCAGACGTGCCAGCGTCTGAGCTCATGCCTAGACACTCAAGTTTCCAGGGAACACCCTTGGCCCAAATCTGCAGGATGGGATGCCAGCTGAATAGTGCACACCAGCGCAAGTGGCTGGAGTTCAGGCAGGAACAAAAAGCCATAATCCAGTTGTTCTGGGATGGAAAATGTAACACACACCAGTTTGCAATTAGTCTAAAATGAAGAATCTGGACCATTTAGCCCCAAACAGAAAGAACAGAAAGTTCAAGGGATTGGTCCCTTTCCCAAAATAAAATCCATCCATCTTCATGCTTTTTTTTTCCTATTTCTATTTTTAATGGCCTAATCGTATATGAGTAGTTTATTGTAAGCTGCTCACAAGTGAAGGGTGTTAAATGCTGAACCCAGGTGCAGAGGAGAAAAAAAAGAACAAAGAGGAAGGGTGGTGGCAGAGAGGGACTCTTTTCACACCCTGGATTTCAACAGAACCACAGCAGGGACCCAGAGAGAGCACAGAAGAAAGAGAATTCCACCTTTGTATTTTCATCAGAAATACGCTTTTTGGCCTCCATTTCCGAACACAGATCCTTCTCAACCCCTCCTCACTCACATGCTATCCAGTTACAAATATGCATTTCATTGGCTACGCCTTGAAAACAATAAGTCACTAGATGAGCCTATAAATGTAAAATTTTTAAATGGCAAGAGCACAGGCATATAAAAATGATGGCCTTTGGAGCCTACATTCCCTGCCTTGGAGATTTAAGTGTTTAAGTGATTTTCAGGTTTGTATCCCCAGTTAGCGTTTTCACACACCTCTGAGTGATTTTTGTTCATCTCATTCTTCTAAGTGCTGTGGGTTGCAACAGCGGCAGACAACTTCCTCCCTCACCCACACATATTTAGGACAGAAGCCTGGGTCTCTTGGGGATCTGGACCTTGTCTCATTTATCTTCTTTGCTACAGTGCCTGAACTAGTGTCATGTATACAACTGGAGCTCAATAGATATGTACTATTTGTTGAATACCTTTGAGTATGGAAAGTTACCAAGTACCAATTACAACCACAGCAGATAGAAATAGTATAGCATTTGAGAAAATGCAATCTCACTGAAGCCATTGAATGGTAGTTCAGAGGTTTCTAAAATTTGGGAGCATGTGTACTTCTGCACGTGAGTACATCTGTGCTCCTGCCAGGACATGGAGCTTTTGGTCATCCGAAAGTCCCACTAAGCCATGGGTCTGCCATTCTACACTCCATCCCTAAAAATGAAAGAAAAAGAAATAAGAGATGTCATGTATCTCTTTTCAGTTTAATCAAGTTGGTTTTTAATCCATTGTTTCTGCTCATTGAGATCATTTTGAATCTTAGGTCTGCTGTTCCAGGCTCTCTCTGCCTGCTGTGGGTCACCCACAGACAGGGTAAGTATGCTTTCCGTGTCTTTACGTCATGAAAAACAAGATAACGGGGCAGGACCAAGAGTCCTGGCACCTGTCACTGTTCTGAGTCTGTCTGTGACTCCAGCCTCCTCGCCTAGTAACCCCACACAAGGAAGCAAGCATGATTTGGGTGATTCAGAATGAGGTTTTGCTGACTTCAGGGATCATCTCTTCCTTCAGCTCTTACCTGAACTTTACTGGTCTCAAAAGAAGGACAAGACAATTGATATGATTGAACTTTATCACCATTAACTTCACTGCAAATTTGGAAATCATGGACTCGTTATTAAAAATATTAATTCTGGTCTAACATATTTATTCTCCTAGCCGTGTTCATTCCTGACATCAAATCAGACCTCAGAATCGCAGATACTCAAATACTCACAGATGACTGCCTGACTCATCTCCTTACCCCAGCTGCTGAAGGACAGATGTGATCTCTTAGTTCACAATAAGGAAGTAAAATTTGGAAATACGGTTGGTTGTTCGAGACTCTGACACAATGATTTGTTTCTACCCCAGTGACACGTGAGCCCGAGGCACATACAGATGACAGTGGCACACCTGGATCTTAGCATCGACCTCCTCTCTCTGCTCCTAGGGTCCCCATACCCGTGACTAGGAAAGAAACTTGAGCATAACTTCCAAAAGCATATGTCAAGAGAAGCTTTACTTCCTCTAAGGAAATGTTTTCTTTTTTTTCTTATGGACAAGAAAAATCATGAAGTTGATCATGTTTCCTTTTTCACTTTGATTGTCAGAAGTCTCAGAACGACATTTCTAATTCAGGACCACTGGACTATAAGACTGGGCTCTATTTTGTCCCCCACTATCCCCAAAATTGATTCTATTTATATTTATATCTTCCACGATCTTTTATAAATATATATTTTTATTATATGTGCTTTTGTGAGTGTTCTCAGATTCAACCTACGCAAAATGTCAAGGTATAAACAAAGTTGCGAAGCCAGTGCTCACAGAAAATCCCCCTCCAAATGAGAACCCAGCACCCCTCAATCTTTGCACTGTGTGAGAAGGTAGGATTGGAGTATAACTCTGAAACATGTGTGATGTCTCTCAGGAAGCAGATCAAGTTGGGTCTGCCTCAGTTTTTGAACTTCAATTTCTGGGACCACTGAGTGGATCAGACTCTCTAACCTTCTCCCTTAAGAGGTCCTGCCTTACTGTCAGGGGTCCTGTGTGAGAAACCTAAAGCTTCAGCTGGTAAATCAAGTGTACTCCTCCAGGCCAGGCAAGGTGGCTCACACCTGTAATCCTAGCACTCCAGGAGGCAGAGGCAAGAGGATTGCTCAGGGTCAGGAGTTCAAGACCAGCCTGAGCAAGACGAAGACCCTGTCTCTATTTAGTGGGGAAAAAAAAAAAGGTGTACTCCTCCAGTTAGTCATCATAACTGAGGATGTCAAAGAGTAAACACCTTAAATGAAGAAATAAAGTCTTTAACTTTATGCCTGGAAATGAAGTTGGTAGAGGAGGGGAAGTGGTCCCACCAGTACCATTTGAATCGTTGGGATAAGCATATTTTTGAGCACTTTTCTGACATAATCTCATTGAACTTCATGCTGTTCTCGAATGTAGACAGAGTAGGCATTTCTTTCTTACTGCGTCATGGACATCGCTATTCCATTACTATGCTGCCTCCTAGCCACGTGAGCATCTGTGAGTAGAAGAACCATAACAGCAAAAGGTGGCACGTGTGGTAGATTCATGAAATATGTTCTCATGCTCATTCTTTCACTGCATCAGTTAACAAACATGTGAGTGTGCCAGAGGATATGCATAAAGATGAATGAGGAGCTCACAGACTTGCAGGGCAGATAAGAGAGTAAGTTAAGTGCCACACAAGCGATATAACAGAGGTGCAAGTGGTGCAGTGGAGAAAACAGTGGCACCGGGGCAGAAGGTTCCTCAGGGATAACTTTGCAGAAGAGGAACCAAATTAGGTGTTAGGATATGTCACCAGTTAGGGTTCTTTTTTTATTTTTAACTATAATTTATTTTTAGAATGGTTTTAGATTGCAGAAAAATTGCTAATACACAATTCTCATATATCCCACACTCAGCTTCCCCTATGACTGCATCTTACATGAATATGGCGCATCTGTCATAATTAAGCAACTAATATTGATATATTATCATTAATCAGAGTCCACACTTTATTCAGCTTTCCTTAGTTTTTACCTAATGTCCTTTTTCTGTTCCTGATCCAGGATGTCCTGACTTGGGATACCACATTACACGTGGTCATCACCCCTCCTCAGGCCCCTCTTGGCTGTGACAATTCCTCCAACTTTCCCTGGTTCTGTGACCTTCACAGTTTGAGGAGTAGTTAGTCAGCTATTTGGTAGAATGTCCCTCAATTAGGATTTGTCTGCTGTTTTTCTCATCATTAGACTGGGGTTATGGGCTTGGGGAAGAAAGACCTCAGAGGCAAAGTACCATTTTCATCCTATCGTATCAAGGGTGTATACTATCAATGTGATTCATCACTGTTGATGTTGAGCTTGATCACCCGGCTGAGGTTAGTGTTTGTCAGGTTTCACCGTGACCAAAAAAACACGCTATTGCTATAGTTCTCCTTGTTCCATACTGTACTCCCTGGAAGGGGGTCACTTAAGGAGTGGAGAATTAACCTCTGCCTACTTGAACACAACAGACTTAAATAACTTGTAACTCTTCCGTAATGGAGATTTTTCTATTTTTGCCCATTTACATATTTATTCAATTATTCGTTATATCAGTATGTATCCGTGGGTATTTATTTTATTTCTGGGTTCTAATTCAATACTGCTTTACTCTGTTTCTCAGACTGTTCCACCTATGGTCACTGGGAGCTTCTGCATTCTACGTCCTGTGTCCTTTCCCCAGACCTCATCAGCGCGGGTACGTGTGTGTGTTTCTCTAGAGCACGTCCTTACTTTCTGGCACTACTAGGTAAGTTTTTATAATGGGGTTTCTAAACATCAAAGCCTGACCACGTTGACAACGTCTTCAAATACACCAACATCACAGAACTTTAATGTCAGAGAGGAGGACCCCAAAGGTCGTAAATCCAGCTCCCTCATTTGACAAGGTTGCAGTAGTGTGTCTGAGGTGACAAAGCTTTGCAATAACAGAGTAACGAGCCAATATGAGAATCCGTTTTTTGTTGCTTAAGCTCATTTTCTTTTTTTCACTATTCCATGTATCCAGTGTTATGCATGTGTGCAAGTCCAGTCTGCAAAAGAGAAACTGTGCCCACCACTACATCTCTCCAGGTGACCGGGTTACCATCAATAATGCTGCAAGCACAGCAGGATTGAAAATATGCTTATACAACTTTCAGACATCCAAGGGTAATGGCACTCTTTTTATCTCCTAGTAACTTCTAATTTTCTTCACAGTCTCTCTAATTTTTCTCAGACTCCCTCACCCACTTAGGATGGCAGCAACCCTAACTTGAACTTAGTAGTTAGCAGTATCTTGGTTCCTCCTCTTTTGGGTAAATGCTCTAATTCCCTAATGATCAGGCCTCAGCACCAAACCTAAAGTCTGGGGAACAACTTGGATGGTGAGAGGCCTGGAAAACATACTTTAAGAGGAACAGAACAGTACTAAGACAATTAAATGAAGCAAGTTTCTTCAGCAAGCAATGATGGGACAACTGATATTTATATGCAGAAGAATAAAATGGACCCTTATACTTCACACTATATTCAAAAATTAACTCAAAATGAATCAGAGTCTTAAATGTAAGGGTTAAAACTATGAAACTCCTAGAAGAAGTGTAAATCCGGGCCGTCATGAAATTCCAGCACTCTGGGAGGCCAAGGTGGGAGGATGGCTTGAGGTCAGGAGTTCAAGACCAGCCTGAGCAAGAGTGAGACCCTGTTTCTACTAAAAACAGGAAAAACTAGCCGGGCGTGGTGGTGCAGGCCTGTAGTCCCAGCTACTCAGGAGGCTGAGGCAGGAGGATCTCTTGAGCCCAGGAGTTTGAGGTTTCTGTGAGCTAGGCTGATGCCATGGCACTCTAGCCCTGGCAACAGAGTGAGACTCTGTCTCAAAAAAAAAAGTGTAAATCTTCATGACCTTGGATGAGGCAATGGTTTCTTAGATATGACACAAGTAACAAAAGAAAAAATAGATAAACTGAACCTTATGAAAATTAAAAATCTTTGTGCTTCAAAGGACAGCAACAAGAAAGCGAAAAGACAACCCAAAAAATGGGAGAGAAAGTTTGCAAATTAAATATGTGATAAGAGACTGGTATCTAGAAAATATAAAAAACTATTACAGGCCGGGTGCGGTGGTTCACACCTGTAATCCTAGCACTCTGGGAGGCTGAGAGGGCGGATTGTTTGAACTCAGGAGTTCGAGACAAGCCTGGGCAAGAGCGAGACCCCGTCTCTACCTAAAATAGAAAGAAATTAATCGGACAGCTAAAAAAATATTGAAAAAATTAGCCGGGCATGGTGGCACATGCCTGTAGTCTCAGCTACTCAGGAGGCTGAGGCAGAAGGATTGCTTGAGCCAGGAGTTTGGGGGTTGCTGTGAGCTAGGCTGACGCCATGGCACTCTAGCCTGGGCAACACAGTGAGACTCTGTCTCAAAAGAAAAAAAAACTATTACAACTCAGTAATAAAAAGACAACCCAATTTCAAAATGCACAAAGGATCTGAAAATACAGCTCTCCAAATAAAGACATACAAATGGCCAATAAGCGCATGAAAAGATACTATCATTAGCCATCAGAGAAATGCAAATCAAAACCACAATGAAATGCCACTTCATATCCATTATGATGGCTATCATAACAAAGACAGATAATAACATCCCCAGGATGTGGGGAAATTAGAACCCTCATACATTACTGGTGGAAATGTGGGGAAATTAGAACCCTCATACATTACTGGTGGGAATGTGAAATGGTGCTATCACTTTGGAAAATGGTTTGGCAGTTCCTCAAACAGTTAAACCATATGACCTAGTGATTCTACTCCTGGGTATATACCCCAAAGAAATGAAAACATCTCTCCATGCAAAACCTTATCACTCAGTATACTCTGAAACTATACTCAGAGACTGCAGGATATTGAAGACTCATTTTGAAAAAGGTTATCTAAAGCTTTTTTCTTCCCATTTAGCATAACTGGCAGCATTTGAACTTGAATAGCAACTCTGTTTCATAGACTTGCATATTATGAGATGTAAAAAACCCAGGAAAGGCAAGATTCTCAATAACAGCACTATCTACAAGGCTAGCAACTAATCCCAATTCTAATCACATAGGCCTATATAAATAACTGCCTCAACATGGGTGTTTTTAAAATAACCTGAGGAAAAAGAAAATCTGAGTATATAGACTCATTTGGTAACAACCAATAATGCTTATATTATTACCAATATCAGAGAACACCAACCCTTAAAAATTCTTAAAAATGCTTCTGAGAAATAAATGTATTCTAATCCAGTATGTTGGTTTTGGCCAAATGTTCCCACCAACTATCATTATTGCCCAGAAAAACAAAAATAAACCAACCCTCCTCTTTAATAATTTTTTTTTTTTGGCTCTGTACATCTGAAAATAAGTAATGTTGGCTCAAAGTAAAATAGGCTAAGAAGGTTAAATAAGCTCAAGAAGAGAAAGAAAAAGTTGTTTCTTTAGAAACCACTTACCATCTTGGAAGAATTCATCTCCCAAGAAGCAGTACTCCGATTCTTCATAATAAATTAGAATTTGCAAATACTCACCCTCTACCCGCCCCCCACCAAAATACACACATATAATACAGTATCTAATCTTAGTCTTTCTACCAGCTGTGCAATTAGAGTGAGTGTGATTCTGCTGGTATAAAAGCATTTTAAACCTGTCCACTAAAAATCTTTCCTCTACTAAAACCTTAGCTTGCATCTGGAAACAGTTGAACTGGGCTGGGAAAACTAGCACCAAAGAAGTGAATTATCTCCACAGTACCTCAAGTATGACTCGTAGGGCCAGGTCTACAATTACTGTGACATCTGTGAGAAGTTCTAGAACCCATCTTCCTAGTGGGAAAATAAAACTAACACAGCCTCTTCCTTAGGATCATGTAACAGTTGCAAGTACCCTTTGGGGCAACCACAGTTGGTAGTTCCAGGCCAGCCTCTCTCTTGTGCCAGATGGCCCACCTTGGATGTCCCACAGACCCCTCACACTCAACACAGTCAGACTCAGTGTGAATAAGACAGAAGTCCTTGTCCCACTTACCACTCCAAGCCATGGACCTCCCCTGGTCCTTCTCACTGCCTCTAGAACTCAGGGTCGAAGCCGAAGGTCACTGTTGACCGTTCTCACTCCCTCCCTCCAGTCATACCATGGCTGTGAGCGGCACTCCAGGTAAAAGTCTAAGATGTTGGGAATGAGATGGAGGAAGAGTGGACAGACTCACCTAAGTAACAGAATCAACCAGACTTGGTGACAATTCTTGCAGAAGAGCCCAGTGTCTGTCTTGCTTTCTAGCCTTGTTTCTCTCTTCCTCACTATGACTTATTGGCCTTCCTCTTCCTTGTCCTTCACTACCCTCTCCGGGACCCTTTGCAAAGATAGCATTCCCATTTCCATAAAAAGAAACAAAGTCATAGGCCCCTAAAGTTTGCTTTACATTTTTATGACAGGTAACCTAACACAGGAGAGGTGGGGAAGCTTGACCTGGGCCAAATTCCTCCTGAGCCCTGTGAGAGATGAGGTTCCTGGCTTCAACACAGTTGAGCCTAACCCTGCCCTGCAGCACCGGGAAGGCAGCTGATTCAACAAGGTCACCATCTGGGCCCTCTGAGTCAGCCAGGGCCCTGGTCCTCACTCACCCTCACTTCTGATTCCAGTCCCCTGGCTCAGCTGCTCACGAATTCCTGTATTTCTGGCCCTCGACTGGTTTGCTGACTTACCTTGGCAGACTCTGATTTCTCTAGAAGGCGAATGCTAGACTATAGGGAGAGCTTAGTGGCAGGTGGCTAAACTCCTCTTAAGTCATTGTCCAATGGGCTGTGCTCCTGCCGTTAAAGAGTATGGGGATATTCTACATATGTTTACCTAAAAAGATCCTCCAAATATATTGTGAGAGAGTAGGAATACGTGTTGTCAAAAGTATGATCCAAAACACATATTTTTTTCTACCTTATACTCTTATGCATTATTCAATTTAATTTAAAACAAGCTTTTTCTATCACTTATTTTTACTAAAGCAACTATAAAACAGAAAAACTCTACAAGACTACAATTTTTTTTTTTTTTTTTGAGACAGAGTCTCACTTTGTTGCTCTGGCTAGAGTGAGCGCCGTGGCGTCAGTCTAGCTCACAGCAACCTCAAACTCCTGGGCTCAAGTAATCCTCCTGCCTCAGCCTCCCGAGTAGCTGGGACTACAGGCATGCGCCACCATGCCCGGCTAATTTTTTTCTATATATTTTTATCTGTCCAATTAATTTCCTTCTATTTTTGGAAGAGACGGGGTCTCGCTCGTGCTCAGGCTGGTCTCGAACTCCTGAGCTCAAACAATCCGCCCGCCTCGGCCTCCCAGAGTGCTAGGATTACAGGCGTGAGCCACCGCGCCCGGCCAAGACTACAATTTTAATGGAAAAAACTCTCAGTGGCAAATAATATGATACTTCACATATCCTCTACCACTAACTTTTAACATGCAAACAGAATTGGATTTGTAAACCACCAAAAAGGATGTATGTCCATTTTTACATTATATAACTAAGGCCAGGAGTGGTTAAATATGACTTATCCAACTATTAACAATATTTCTATTGCCAAAGGTGAAAAAAATCACGTATTTTTATCTCTGAGGTGGACCTTAACTGTTTTTTAAAATCCCTTTCTAGCAAAATGCACAATATTTTCAAGATCCCAGGGAATATATACCAAGATAAACCTTATCCTGAGCCATAAAACAAGCCTCAGCAAATATAAAAGAACTGAAATCATACAGAGTGGTTCTCTGACCAAAATGGAATCAAACTAGAAATCAACAAAAGAAACATACCAGGAAAATACCCAAATACTTATAAATTATAAAAACATACTTCTAAATAATCTATGGGTCAAAGAGGAAGCCTCAAGGAAAATTTTTTAAAAACACATTGACCTGAATGAAAATTATAATAAAATTTATAATACTAAATGTTTATATTAGGGGAAAAAAAAGTCAGAGTTCAATAATCTAAGCCCCCACCTCATGAACCTGGAAAAGGAAGAGCAATATAAACCCAAAGCAAGCAGAAAGAAGGAAATAATAAAGAGAAGAGAAGAAATCAATGAAATTGAAAAGAAAAACGATAGGAAAAAAATCAATGAAACAAAAAGCTGATCCTTTTGAAAGGTTAATAAGATCGACAAACCTCTGGCCAAGACTGACAAAGAAAAAAAAAAGAAAAACTACAAATTATCAATATCAGGAATGAAAAAGGATATATCACTACAGACCCTGCAGACATCAAAAGGATAGTACGGCAATACTACAAGCCACTCTACACACGTTCAATTGGATAACATAGATAAAATGGACCACTTTCTCAAAAAGCACGAACTACCACAACTTATGCAATATGAAACAGATAATTTGAATAGTACCATAACTGTTAAGGAAATTGAATTCATATTTTAGAACTCCCAAACAATAAATTTCCAGGTCTAAATGGCTTCACTAGAGAATCCTGCCAAGCACTTAAAGAAGAATAAACACCAATTCTACACAATCTTTTCCAGAAAATAGAATAGGAAGAAATAATTCTCAATCCATTTAATGACATCATTATTACCCTGATACCAAGACAGCCAGTACACCCCCCCAAAAAAAAGAAAAGAAAAAATAACTATAGACCAATATCCCTTATGAATATAGACACAAAAATTCTTAACAAAATATTAGGTAGTAGAATTTAGCAGTACTTAAAAGAATTGTACAGTATGATCAAGTGAAGTTTATTCCAGGGATGCTAAGCTGGCTTGATATTTACAATCAGGGGGATACCTAAGACTGACTGGGCAATTAATCGGGGGAGAGGAGAGTCACACGATTATATCAACAGATGCAGAGACAGCCTTTGACAAAACACAAAATCCATTCACGATTTAAAAAAAAACTTCCCAAAAAACCATGAGTAGAGGGGAATATCTTCAGCTTGATTAAGAGCACCTACAAAAGATCTACAACTAACATTATACTTAATAGTAAGAGACTGAATGCTTTCCTCCTACGATTGGGAATAAGGCAAAGATGTCTGTTCTCACCACTCTGATTCGACATAATATTGGAAGTTCCAGCCCATACAATAAGGCAGGAAAAAGAAGCAAAAGGCATACAGATCAGAAAGGAAGAAATAAAACTGTCCCTATTTGCATATAACATGACTGTCTACATATAAAATCCCAAGCAATCTCCCAAAAACAAAAAATAAAAACTAATAAGTAAGTTCAGCAAGGCAAATAAATAAAGGTCCTGATACAAAATAAACATAAAAATACCATACATTTGTATCTCTGCATACTAGTAAAGAACACAAGGATACTGAAATTTAGAAAATAATATCAATTACAACTATTCAAAAAAATTAAACATTAGATATAAATATAAAAAAACGCATACAAGACTTGCATGCTTAAAAATACAAAATCAAATGATAAAAGAAGTGAAATAAAGCATAGCAAATCTAAGGAAATAGAGAGACATATCATGTTCATGGAGAAGAAGACAATGTAGTAAAGATGTCAATTCTCAAACATTTATATAAAATAGTAAAGTAACTAGAATAGCTGAAATAATTTTGAAGAATAAAGTAGTAGGAACCAGTATACCAGACTGCAAGAGATTACATAGCCACAGACTATGTGATACTGGCAAAGGGTTAGAAACACAGGTCAATGAAATAGAATGGAGAACCAAGAAACAGATCAACACAAATATGGTCAACTCTTTTTTTTTTTTTTTTTTTGAGACAGAATCTTGCTCTGTTGCCCAAGCTAGAGTGCAGTGGTATCATCACAGCTCACTGCAACCTCAAACTCTTCGTTCAAGTGATCCTTCTGCCTCAGCCTCCCAAGGCGCTGGGACTACGGGCATGCACCATGACACTCAGCTAATTTTTCTATTTGTAGCAGAGACGGGGTCTCGCTCTTGCTCAGGCTGGTCTCGAACTCCTGAGCTCAAGCAATCCTCCTGCCTTGGCCTCCCAGATGCCCAACTTATTTTTGACAAAGGTTCAAAAGCAATTCGATGTAGGAAGAATAGCCTTTTCAACAAATGGTGCTGGAACAATTGGATGTCCACAGGCAAAGTAAATGAACATTGACATAAACTTATACCTTTTACAAAATTTAACTCAAAATAGATTGTGAACTTAAATGTAAAACTACAAAAACCTTAAGGAAAAAAACAGGAGAAAAATCTCAGAGATCTAAAGTAGGCAAGAAGTTCTTAGACTTGACACCAAAAACACAATCCATAGAAGGAAAAATTAATAAGTTGGACTTTATCAAAATTAAAGACCTTTGCTCTTCAAAAGACGCTGTTAAAAGGATAAAAAGACAAACTACAGACTAAGAGACTATATTCAGAAACCATATATTTGACAAAGTTCTCACATCAAGAATAAATAAAGAATATTCAAAACTCAACAGTAAAAAAAAAAAAAGCCCAAACAGTCCAATTAGAAAATGGGCAAAAGACATGCACAAATATTTCACTGAAGATGACAAATATGACAAATGAGCACATGAAAAGTTGTTCAACATTATTAACCAGGAAACTGTGTATTAAAACCACAATAATATATCACTACATACCTATCAGAGTGGCTAAATAAAAAATACTGACAAGGTCAAATGCTGGCAAAGATTTGAAGAAACTGGATCACTTATAAATTGCCTTGGGAATGTAAAATGGTGCAGCCACTCTGGAAAATAATCTAGTAGTTTCTTTAAAAACTAAACATGTAACTACCATTCAACCTAGCAATTGTACTCCTAGACATTTATCCCAGGAAAATTAAAACATATTTGTACAAAAACATGTGTTCATAGAAGCTTTATTTATAATAGCATAAAACTAGAAGCATCCCAGATGTCCTCCAGTGGGTGAATGATTAAACAAACCATGGTACATCTCTACCATGGAATACTACTCAGCAATGAACAGGAAAGAACTACTTGATACAAGTAACAGCTTAGATGGACTCCAGAGAACTATTCTGAATGAAAAAAGTCAATCCTAAAAGGTTACATACTGTATGAGTCCATCTATACATTATTCTTGAAATGATAAAATCTAAAATCTAGGGAAGAAATTAGTAGCTGGTTTAAGGGGAAAGCGGAGGGACAGGAAGAAAGCAAGTGTGGTTACAAAAGGACAACAGGAGGAATCCTTGGGGTGATGCACATGCTCTATATCTTGACTGTACCAATGTCAATATCCTGGTATATTACAATTACAATAACAGTGTTATTGCACTATATATTAACAGTTTGTAATACATTACCTTTGGGGGAAATGGCGCAAAGGGTATATGGGATCTGCCTGTATTATTTCTTACAAATGTGTGTGAATTTACGATGATTCCCAAAACAAAACATTTAGGTAAAAAAATTCTTTCTTAAACTTTGCTCTCTACATTAAAAAAAAACGCAAGTATTTCCTGATCACTGGCTCAGCTAACAAATACACTATTGGTTGAGCTGATACTATTTGGGTACAAATAGAAGGTTTTTAAAGTATATGAGTCATTGAGGAATGATTTGGGGAAAATAATAGAAAATCTATGATGACATATCAAAGAAAGTCAGTTTCAGCAAAAATTTGGATGGAACTGGAGACCATGGTCCTAAGTGAAGTATGTAAAGAATGGAAAAACAAACACCACATGTGCTCGCTATTAAACTGGAACTAACCGATGAGCACGCATGTGCACAGAGGGAAGTGAAACTCAGTGAAATCAAGCAGGAGGAAGGGGGGAGGAGGGGATAAATGAAAACCTACCCAATCGGTACAGTGAACACTATCTGGGTGATGGGCACACTTATAACCCTGACTCAAGCATAACAAAATGGATACATGTAACCAAAAACATTTGTACCCCAGTAATATTTTGAAATAAAATAAAATGAAAAACTAGAAATAATTTTTTAAAAACCACAATATATTACTTTGAAAATAAAATATATATAAATATTTTTAAAAAAAGAAAGAAAGTTGGTTTCAAAAGGAAGGGGGATGGCCCTAAGCCAGCTGGTAGGAGTAACAAGGTCTCAGACCCGCTCACTTATACCACAAAAGTTTATGGATGGATCACTGGAAACCAAAAATGTACCTGTCTTCTCTTTAGAAGGCTGTGTACATTCTCAGCTACAACATACAATTTTCTTCATGAATATTAATTTCATTCTTAAGGATGGGATCTGGGTTATTTAAATTCTTCTTTTGGTGTCTTTCCAATGGTGTCTCTTCAAACTCCTGCTCAAAGACCAGAAGAGACTGCTATGACTTATTAGACTATGGTATTTTTTTCCACAAATAAATGATACTCATAACTCTTTTAAGTATTAAATTCAACACATATTTTCATACCCATGCTCAACAGACAGTATGGACAGAGAGGCCCTAGAAATAGGAGGCATAAAAATTACCCATCTCAAGTGATGAAAGGTTCATTTATCCTGAGTTTCTCATACTTTATTTAAAAAACATTTATTTAGTAATCACATATCTCTAATGTTGCAATAAAATCAACACTGGCTGCCACAGCTCTTTGGGATAGCTGTGGGCCGATATTCCTGGAGAAAAAAATCCCACCCGACTTAATATGCAGCTTATGGCTTCTCCTCCATCCTTCGCTGTCCCCCTCTGTACCTTTCAGACCATCTTTTCTCCTTTGACCCTCTAGATCTTCAGCTCTAAGTCCTGTCTTTCACCTCTGGGTACTGCGAGCTTCCCTGCTTCCTTCCACACCACCTCCCACCCTCTCACCCCGCTCATGAAGTCCACCACACTTCAAACCGCTCCATCCCCTCCGCCTGCCTCTGATGCTGATGACTCTTGTCGCGGGGCCTGGTCAGTCCCCAGCCTGCTCCCTCCCAGCTCCCATCCTTCCTTTCCCACGTCTCCCTTTTCCTGGCTGGCTCTCTTCTTCACTCCCACCCTCCACACTCTCCTCTCGAGCCAACTGCCTCCTCCAAAAGTACATGTGTGTTTATAGAGTGTGTATGTGTTGGCTGGATCAAGGTGCCGGCCAGTGCGGTGGAAAAAGCAGTAGACCAGGAACTCAAAAGCTGGATGTTAGAACCACACCCGACCAAGTCACTGCACCTTCCTGGAGGACGGGGAGGGACAGAGGCAAGTGGACTTCTGCATGCTCTGCATTCCCACTTCAGAGATCAATAAACAGAATAATTTAGGTAACTCCCTAATGAGTTGAGAGTCCGCCTTTGGATCACCTTGCATGCTTTCGCAGTCTAGGCCTATCCAGCAGCTAACTGGAACTTTTAAGCTAGCTTTCCACAACACACCACCAGGCGACCATTGTCCTGAGCCGGTTTCATTTCAGGGAAGGGAGGAGCAACGTCTACAGTGGGAGCACCTCCTCTAGTTAAAGTGCCTTCCAAGGCCGGGCGCGGTGGCTCACACCTGTAATCCTAGCACTCTGGGAGGCCGAGGCGGGAGGATTGTTTGAGCTCAGGAGTTCGAGACCAGCCTGAGCAAGAGCAAGACCCCGTCTCTACCAAATATAGAAAGAAATTAATTGGACAGATAAAAATATATAGAAAAAAATTAGCCGGGCATGGTGGCGCATGCCTGTAGTCCCAGCTACTCGGGAGGCTGAGGCAGAAGGATCGCTTGAGCCCAGGAGTCTGAGGTTGCTGTGAGCTAGGCTGACGCCATGGCACTCACTCTAGCCCGGGCAATAGAGTGAGACTCTGTCTCAAAAAAAAAAAAAAAAATTACTGTGATGGGAGGAATTGAAGGAAGGCCAGAGGGGTGGGCGAAAAAGAGAGATCTGAGGGAAGGATGTTCCCAGCCGGTGGCCAGGCACAGCCTCGCAAAGCCATGGTGAAGAGCCTGGGAGAGCCCTGCAGAGCCACCGAGGAGTTTTGGTCGGAGGCGTGCCTGGATTTGGTGCTCCTATTGAGACTCTAGTTCAGAGCTGCTGGGCACAGATTGGATCGGAGGCGCCCGTGTGTTGACTGTGGCTCGGGCTAGGGCGTTGGCCATCGGGGGAAGAGGGTGGAGGAAAGGGGCAGACTTGGGAACTTCTTAGCGGGTGGCCTAGTGGTGGGCAGCCTTCCCAGTCCTTTGGGAGACAGGAACTGTCAGAGGATGGGGTGGGGAAGGGGTGCCCTTTCTCTGCCAATACTGGTGACCCATAAATTTACTTTTGTTCAGTGAACCCTACATTGTCCCTTTGGCTTCAGAAACTAATCTTCACTCTGCCCATCTGTATTGTTATAAACTACAAAGGACATACATGCTTGGAGGGACATGCGCACAGTCACTGAGGCGCAGGAGGTAACAGCTGGAGGTGCTGCTCTAGCCCTCCTTACTCGCCTTCCCTCCATCCCTCTCGGGAAGCCGCTGTTAACACGTCACAGTGTGTTCTCCCGTGCACTTCCTGAGCATTTCCATGAAGGCACAATTATCCACACACAAACACATCTGCCCCTGCAGTTTGCGTCGCTCAGCTGCCTGCAGTTCACGGTGAGCGTCCTTGTCCGTGTTTCTGTGAGTACAGCTGGGAGCATTTCTGAAGGAGAAACTGGTAGAGAAATTCCTAGAAATCCGTAGGTTGAAAGAGCACATGGGTTTGCAATTCTGCCATGTGGCCCTCGGCGGGGTTCTCCTCCTTTGGCTCCTCACCATGGGATGTGACCTGCTCCTTCAGCCTGTATTTATTTATTTATTTATTTATTTATTTATTTATTTATTTATTTATTTTTTTTTGAGACAGAGTCTCACTTTCTTGCCTGGAGCGAGTGCCATGGCGTCAGCCTAGCTCACAGCAACCTCAAACTCCTGGACTCAAGCAATCCTACTGTCTCAGCCTCCCAAGTAGCTGGGACTACAGGCATGTGCCACCATGCCCGGCTAATTT
>CAUYSK010045287.1:0-19979 GCA_963575035.1 Avahi laniger | reverse complement strand
TTCTCGGTCTCCTACCTCAGCTTCCACTCCTACAAACACATTTAAGGTTTAAAACCATATGTCCTTCAACCACATATACAACTACATATGCATGTACATATTAAATTGAAAGACTATAGAGGCATAAAACCATAAGTATATTTAAGTGTAAAAACTTGATAGATCATCACATACAAAGTAAACCAAGTAACCATTGTCTTTATGGTGGTAATTCTTTGTCTTAGAAAACATTTGAAAAGAGGCAAAACAGCAAGTTTCTGTTTGTTTCAATTGCAAAAATAATGAATAATGCATACTGAACACTCGCGATATGCACACACTATATTAATATCTTCATGATTATAATATTTAATACTTAGAACATTCCTGTAAGGTAGATAATGTATATTCTGTATTGTGTAAAAAAGCAAAGACTAAGCTTAAGAAACACATTCAAGTTAATGTAACTAGTAAATACTGAATTCACAATTCAAACCTCAGCTGTCTAATTTCAAAATGTGCTCTTAATCCTTGAATTACTATATTTTCACTTTAGCGAGTTATCCCAATGATTAAATAGGAAAAAAAAAAATATATATATACTAGTTTATTTTCAAGTCCTTTTTACAAGGTCTAGATAATATCCAACCTCATTAAGTTTATTCCTTCTAGGAATATTCTTCAGATACTAAACAAAATGTTTCTTTTAAGTTTATTTTCTTATATATATATAAATTTTGGTATTCATGTCCATTTTAGGGCTTGGGATATAAACTGTATGCCTGTAAAAATTTCCATTTTGTTAATTTCTTTTATGTGGCAAATTCCTCTTGTTCCTTATTATAGTCTATGAGTGTAATGATTGGGTAATGTTATCCAATATTCTGAATCATTTTATGTATATATACCATATGCATGCAAATTCAATTTGCTTAATACTCTACTCTTTAATTTGCATTTTCATAGAACTAGTTGAGTATTATGAGATAAAATTATATTGACTGGTTTCAATGTCTTAGAAAGCTAAATCATCATTATATGGGAAATGTTTGAAGCATTAATTATAAATGAATCATGAAAAATATTCTCAAGGCACACATCTTGAGTTATAATGTGATAATAGCTACATGTACTAGAGATTTATTTTAGAGTTGCGGTACATATTCAATGCTTTGATTAAAAAATTAAACTGAGTGATTTCAAGAGGAAACCATTTTTTTTCTGAAAATACTAATGGGAATATGTTTATATAATTCCAAGCTGGTACAAATTAGATATGTATTAGATACAAATGGCATATGTATATAATGGCATAAAAAATCAAGATACACCAAGTTCATGCCAATATAAATGTATTAAAGTCTTTTGTTAAAAAAAATTTACTCCCACTATTTTAATAAAAATAATAAATATAGGCTCCTAATCTGGATACTTAGAAACCATACAAGTCCTAGCATAAGACTTTTGTCCTTTACTTTCTGGTTAAAAAAAAAAACTGAGAGCATTTTCAAAACAAAGGGCTGGGATAAGGTAATCGAGCTAAGGCTTGCTAGGACTACATAAACATCCTCATACTAAATGAAAGTTCAGCTAAATATACATGGGCATCAGATTTGAGGATTTACAAGCAAAAGAAACATAATGAACAGAGGTTTTTAGGCATCAAAGAGCATGTTCACGGTGGAAGTATATGAGCAATCAGTTTTATTTGATCAAACTTTCTCAATCCTACGTAGGCATTGATATCAATCTTGAATATTTTTAAATATACAGATAACTAATTTGAGCATCAACATTATTGAATCAAAGTCTCCAGAGGCCATATCAAAGGATTTATATTTTTAAATGGTTTTCACGGCCGAGCGCGGTGGTTCAAGCCTGTAATCCAGGCACTCTGGGAGGCCGAGGCAGGTGGATCGCTCAAGATCAGGAGGTCGAGACTAGCCTGAGCAAGAGCGAGACCCCGTCTCTACTAAAAATAGAAAGAAATTATCTGGACAACTAAAAATATATAGAGAGGAAAAAAACTGGCCGGGCATGGTGACACATGCCTGTAGTCCCAGCTACTTGGGAGGCTGAAGCAGGAGGATCGCTTGATCCCAGGAGTTTGAGGTTGCTGTGAGCTAGGCTGACACCACGGCACTCTAGCCAGGGCAACAGAGTCAGATTCTGTCTCAAAAAAAAAAAAAAGGTTTTCACATGTGATTCCTTGGTTAAGGCCTACGGAAACCTAAAATGAAGTGGACAAAGACAAAGCTGAAATATACTTAAGGAACAACAATCAATGAGCCATATGTAACAAAGAAAATCAAGAAAGTGTAGTTTTACAAAGTAAAGGAGTTCTATAGATGGGGAAGTTAAATAATATGAGAACCGAATATTTTCATTCTAATTTGGTAACTGGCAGGTAAGAGTTGATTTCCAAAAGAGGACTTATAGTCAAAGGATTGCATTGAAGGAGGCTACTGGAATTTTGCATAAGGAAAACCAAAGGTGAGCTGAGTAAAAAGAAACAAGTATGAGTCTGCTTTTGAGAAGATATTTGGATATACTGGATGAAATAAAACATTGTATTAAAATATATTTTCCTGTGTATTTTTACATGTTTCAGCATGGCTACTGGAGAACTTCTAATTACATATATGGCTGGTATTATATTTTAATTGGACACTACCAACCTATAGAGATGATCTATGACCTGAGTAAGGTCTCTGATTTTCCTGAGCATGAACATTAGACAGGCTTAAGCCCAACGAAGAGAGAGAATCTATCATTGCTCCCCTACCACAAATCCTAGGTGTCAAACATTCCTGGTGCTGATGTTCATGTGGAAAGAAAGGTAAAATAAGAGGAAAAAAAATTTAATTTAAATGCTCCTTTGTCTGACATTTTGTCATAAGCAAGCTTTTGTTTAACTATCTGAGCATATAGTACACAAGTGTAAGGGAGATGTTTCTGAAATATTAGGTACTCCTCATTTTTTCCTTTCCTTCCTTGTTCCCTCCCTCTTTCCCGCTCTGCATTTTCCAACCATGATTGTTTTTAATGCCTCAGGTGAGAATGGGAAGCAAGACATTTCTAATTATTTGAGCCCTTGGGTAGATAAAGAAAAGACTTCTTTGTAAGGGATGCAATGAGTGTAAAGATGTTGATGGGTTCTCGAGGAAAAGATAGATGCATCCATCTCCCTGAACTAAGCCTGAGGAGTGGCAAAACCAAACATACACCATTAACTAACATAACAAAAACAAGACAAACAATTTTTTTTTCAGATTTGAGTGGAGAAGGCTTCAATAAGGCACCAGTGGGTACTTACTTTGCTGGAAATATCAAGAGCCAGAATCTAGTATTCTTCCCCAAATCACAGTGATTACATAAGTGGCATGAACTTGAATATTCAGTTAAGAAGAAAAGGAAAGGAAATGACATTTTACATTCATAGATTAAGAAGCAATATTGTTAAAATATCAATACTACCCAATGAGATCTACAGAATCATTATAATTTCTATCAAAATCCCGATGATGTGTTTTGCAGAAATAAGCAAGTTTCATCTATATTATAGCATGTATGAGAATTTTGTTCCTTTTGAAGCCTGAATAATATTCCATTATACCTACATATCACATTTTGTTTATGAATTCCCCTGTTAATGGATACTCGGGTTGCTTTCACCTTTTGGTTTTGTGAATAATGCTGCTATGAACATGGGTGTACACATATCTGTTTGAGTCCATACTTTCAATTCTTTTTAGTACACAGCCAGAAATGGAATTGCTGGACCATATGACAATTCTATTTAATTTTTGAGTAACCACCATAATATTTTCCATAGTAGCTGCTCCATTTTTATATTCCCACCAGCAATTAACAAGATTTCTGATTTCTCCACACCTTTGCTAATACTTTCTATTTTTTATACCTTATTATTATTATTTTTTTCTTTTAGTAGTTTCATAGTTTTAGCTCTTGTAACATCTTGCAAAACAAGAATAAGTTTGGAAGTCTCACAGTTTCTGATTTCAAAGCTTACTACAAAGCCACAATAATCAAAACAATCTGATACTGGCATGAAAAACTGACACATAGACCAACGAAATAAAAAAGAGAGCTCAGAGAAGAAAAAAAAAAAACCTTAAAATATGGTCAAAATTTTCTATAAAGATTCCAGGATAGCCTTTCCAAATGTTGTTGGGAAAACTGAATATCCACATGCAAGATAAATAAAATTGAACTTTAAAACATGCACATAAATTAACTCAAAATGAATGAAACACCTAACTAAGCATAAGGTGTGGGGCTGGATCCATATTGTTCAAAAGCCAATGTGCTTGTCTGGTGGTGGAGTATCTTTGGGGGATTAACAAAAGGAATGTTGCTTACACAGTCTCTGTCTTCATAATTAATAATTACTTATCAGAATAGTTTTTAAATTATTACTTAAAATTATCACATCTTATGAGAAGGAAGACAATAATTTATCATTCACTAGAAATGAGCCCGTACCCTGAAAGGATAGTGACATGTCACACCTCCTTGATACAAAGCCCAAGATAAAAGATCACACATAATCTAATCTGTAACTATCTCTCCCTCCTCATTACAACACTCTACCCCTCCTCCCAAAACTCCAATCTCAGTTCTCAAGGCATTTTCACACAGCATTGGCATTTTCTCTCCCTGGAGCCTTCTCTGCAGTGGTATTCATAAGGCTAGTTCCTCACTCTTTACATAATCAGCTTAAATGTCAATGCGTAGGGATACTCTGTCTAAACGCCCAATCTTGACATTAGCACCCTTTTCATTGACTTCATAACACCGATCACAGCCTGGAATTTATTTTATTAATTTGTTTATTTATTTATTTTTATCGTCTACTAGAATGTAAGGTCTGTAAGGAAAATGGCCCTTGTGCAATAGAGTATCTTTAGTCAGCATACTACCTCCCCATAGAGAGGCACGTGGGCAAATCATACAAAGCAAATTACTTAGTCATCAGTAATTACTCTAAACTCACATTACAGGAAATAATGATTTAATATTGAGGTTTTATTTATCATAGCACACATAGAATGTGTTCTTAGTTTGAGAAGCAGAAGAATGATAGGATGAATTACAGAACTTCAAAGTTCCTGTTGAACTCGATATATATTGTTGTTTTGCTAGATACAAGGAAAAAAACTTCTTAGACTTAAAAAATGAAAGAAAGAATTCATTTCACTTACATTTGAATTCAAATGCTATAAAACTCTAGGTTTAGTTACTTGTGAAGTATGCTTGTAAATTATTGGCCTCTTTTTTGTCATAATAGCATCAGAATTGAATTGTAATGTAGAAATTCTGCTCCTATCTTTTGAGCTTGTATTAGAATTGTATTTTTCTTCCCTACTAGAACTGGATCATTATGAACACCTTCTATTAATATTTGCAGTGTGGATTCAGTCTGTGATATTTCATTTTATTCCTAGAGGCTACATTAATTTTCTTGAAATGAAATCTATGGTTTCACTTAATATTGATATAAAAAAACAAGATATAGAATTCTTGTTCCATTTGCCACTATTGAAATCGGAGAAGAAAATTATTTTAAAACAAGAAGTCATCATTTAAAAATGGTATCATGAAATGAATTTCAGTACCTATATATTTTGGGCTAACATTTGGCAACCTTTAC
Source organism: Avahi laniger (assembly GCA_963575035.1). Taxonomy (NCBI): domain Eukaryota; kingdom Metazoa; phylum Chordata; class Mammalia; order Primates; family Indriidae; genus Avahi; species Avahi laniger. Next base: position 14,326 of record CAUYSK010045287.1, on the reverse strand, counting down.
CAACTAAAAAATATAATCTAAGGTTTTTCTTTTTGGAAGAAAAAGATAGCTAAGATAATTTTTTAACTGCATTGTGAAAAAATAATTTAAAATAGCTTTGTTGGAAGTACCTTAAGTACAATGGTTTTCATGTTCATATTTTCTTGACATGGAGTTGAGTTTACCAACTTCTATAAGCTCATTCTTTCCTGAATCCTTAATATTAAGAAGCATGATAATTAAGCTACTGAATAGAACAAAGCATGTAGTGTTATTTTATGTATTTCCCTTTGCTGAAATCAATTTTATAAAGAATAATTTAAGTATTATAATTGAAAATTTATGAACAAATTATAGTTTGGAATTTAATTTCCAGTCTAGTCTGGCTCCAAAATTATAATTTTGAAATAAAATATTTTGTTTTCCTCTATTTGATTCTAGATACATAAAATTAAAAGTAAGGTATTTGATCTATGTGTTACAATCAGTATTATAGTCAATGAAGACACAGTAATCAGTACAATACCCCAACAATCTCATACCTGTTGATTGAGAAGATTTATAGACTTTTTTTTATGTTACAAATTGTCAGAATGTTTGAAGTAGTGCAATAGGTTTTTTAATTTCTTTTTTAATGTTTTGCTTTATTTCTCCTTTGTTTATTGAACTTAGTTTTGTAGGATACAGAATTCTAGGCTGGCAGTTCTGTTTAAGAAGACTAAAGATGGGGCCCCTATCCCTTCTGCCTTGTAAGGTCTCAGTTGAGAAGTCCGTAGTAAGCCTAATGGTTTTCCTTTGTAAGTTACTTGACATTTTTGCTTTATGGCTCTATGGCTCACAGAAGTTCCTCTTTTGTGTTAACTTTGGCCAGTCTGGTGACTACATGTTTTGGTGATTGTCTCTTTGTGATGAATCTCCCAGGTGTTTGTTGAGCTTCTTGCACCTGGATACCGTAAATCTCTAAAAAGAGCAGGGAAATTTTCCTCAATTATTTCCAGATTTTCCAGCTCTTGTGCATTTTCTTCTTAACCTTCTGGGATATCTACAAATCTTATATTCAGGCATTTTACATTATCCCATATTTTTCATAGTCTTTGTTTATTCCTCTTAATTCTCTGTTCATTATTTTTGATGGACTGATTTAATTCAAAGGAGTTGTCTTCAAGTACTTATTCTTTCTTCTGCTTGGTCTGGTCTCTTCTTAAAACTTTACACGCATTTTCACTTCCAGAAGTTCTATCTGGTTTTTCCTTAATATGTCTATCTCTTTAGTGAATTTTTCATTCATTTCCTGTACTGTTTTTCTGGTTTCTTTAAGTTTGTTTTCCATTTTCTCTTATATTTCATTGAGCTTCCTTATAATCCATATTTGGTATTCTTTATCTTTTATTTCAATATTTTCATTTTGGTTAGTATCCATTGACAGAAGGTTGGTGTTCCCTTTTGGGGGAGACCTTTCATTCAGATTTTTCATACTTCAAGAGTTCTTATCCTGATTACTTCTCATCTGGAGCAGTTGGGCTTCTAAATTTTTGATTTTCTTTTGTTTAGATGGGGCTTTTTCCTCTCACACACTCATGGGGGTGTTTGTAGCATATGTTGGGGAAGAATCCTTGATTTCTGGGTGCTTTGATGGGAATCCAGGTTCCAGATAGGTGCCTTAGTAATGGATATACTCAGTGTGATGCTTTTCTCAGCTGCTAGTTGTTTGTAGGCTGCAGCAGTGGTGAGCTATGTGTGTGGGCAGATTCCCTGTATCTCTTTGATGAGGGAGGGTGGAGGTCTTTGAAATCCTTTCTTCTATTTCCAGCCCTGTAGTCTTCTTAGTAGTGTGAATGGTAATGACACTCCCAGTTTAATCACTGAGACAGTAGGTGGTGCTTGTAACTGAGAAACAATCTCACCCTGTATGATTGAGTTAGCAAATGTTGAAAAGGGCTGTGCAAATTGACTTCCCTGTCAGTAGGTAGCATTTGTCAGAAGGAACAGGCTGCCGTGTTGTTTTTATGCCTGACTTTAGTCCCTCAGGAGGAGCACTTAAAAGCTCCAGGAGGTACACTGGATTTTTTAAAAAGATTCAAACATAAAAGCATATAACATAGAAAATGAATTATTAGTTATCTTCCTTTATTTCTCTTTCAAAACTACATTCAATTTAGGACAGACTATTTCGGACATCGTTATATGTGTAATTTTATCCAAAAAGAAAATAGCCTACATATTTAGCATCTTTTTGCATGAAGATTTTGTAATCCTTTATTGTGAAATAAAGCACAAATAATGAAAACTAAAAGTAAAAATCAAAAATCTAGCATGGAGATTAATGAATCATTTTTCAATGAATAATCTTAGAACCATCCCCCATATCAAGAAATAAACTTTTAGCAGTCATCCCAGCCATCTTAATCATGGCATTTCTCCCTCCAAGAGTGCCCACTATCCCAGTTTCTATAATAAACACTTCCTTGAATTTTCTTATATTTATGTATATTATTTAAGAGTATATGCTCACTTCTCAAAATTGATATTACTTTTAAATCTTTTAATCTACAAGCTCTCTCTCCTTTCATTTCTTTCTGTTACAATAAATCTACCAAAGAAACTGGGGTTTGCAACTACAGTTTTCAGAGTTTACCACATTCCTTTGTCCTCTGCATTTCTTGAAAATTGGTAACTGGAACCAGATGCTTGATAAGATTTAGGTTTGATTGTGTTGCCAAGACCACAACAATAATGTGTTCTTTCATCAGAAAGCACACATGCAATAGCTGATTTCGATTTTTTTTTATTTTTAATGTTAGCATCCAATGATGCTGAAAATCTAGATTCATTAAATTATCAGTTCCAAAATGTTAGTATTCACATCTTCTCACTTTGTTTCTATTTAATAGCTGGAATAATTTTACAAGGTGGTGCTTTCCCTAACCTACTACTTGGTTACTCAATAGCTAAGTTCATGGAAAATAATGGTAAATGCATGATTCTTTTATTTGGCCAGTTTGTGACATAATGGATTTGTTATCTATAATCCTCAGAAATGATGAATTATCACCTTTTTGAATACTATTATGAATTCATTGATATAAAAATACTTGATGGGCTTAAATTCATTGCAATTTTTATTCTTTTTATCTCAAAATATTACAGGAATACAAATGTTTTTGGTTACATGTATCAATTTTGTTATGCCAGAGTCAGGGTTATAAGTGTGCCCATTACCAAGATAGTGTTCATTGTACCCATTAGGTTAGGTTTTTGCCCATCCTTCCCTCCCCCACACCTATGCTTGATTTCCAATGAATTTTACTTCCTTCTGTACACATGTGTGCTCATCAATGAGTTCCAGTCTAATGGCAAGTACAAGTGGTATTTGTTTTTCCATTCATTATATACTTCGCTTAGGATAATAATTTCCAATTCAAAATTGTTGAGAAAGACCTTAATTCATCCTTTTTCATGGCTGAATAGTATTCCACAGTATACATATACCACATTTTGTTAATCTACTCATGAATTGATGAGTATTTGGTTTAATTCCAAATCTTTACAATTGTGAAGTGTGCTGCAGTAAACATTTGCATGCAGGTGTCTTTTTGATAAAGTGACTTTTTTTCATTTGGGTAAATCAGTAGTGAGATTGCTGGATTGAATGGTAGGTCTACTTTTAGTTCTTTGAGGAATTTCCATACTGTTTACCATAGAGGCTGTACTAATTTTCAGTCCCATCAATAGTGTATAAGTATTTCTTTCTCTCTGCATCCATGCCAGCGTCTACTGTTTTGTGACTTTTTAATAAAAGCCAATGTAACTAGGTAATGTGATACCTCATTGTAGTTTTAATTTGCTTTTCCCTGATGATTAATGATATTAAGCATTTTTTATATGTTTATTGGCTATTTTTAAATCTTCTTTTGAAAAGCTTCTGTTCATGTCTTTTGCCCACTTTTTTTTTTCCATACAGAGTCTTACTCTACCTGAGCTAGAGTACCATGGCATCAGCCTAGCTCACAGTAACCTCAAACTCCTGAGATCAAGAGATCCTCCTGCCTCAGCTTCCCAAGTGGCTGGGACTACAGGCTTGTGCCACCACACCTTGTGAAATTTTTTTTTATTTTCTGTAGAGATGAGTTCTCACTCTATCTCAGGTTGGTCACAAACTCCTACTCTCAATTGATCCTCCTGTCTCGGCACCCCAGATAGCTAGGTTTATAGGCTGAGCCACCATACCCATCCAGCCCAATGTTTAATGGAATTGTTTGATGTTTTCTTGCATATTTGCTTGAGTTCTTTGTAGATTCTGGTTATTAGCCCTTTATTGGGTGTATAGCTTGTGACTATTTTCTCCCTATCTGTAGGTTGTCTATTTGCTCTGTTGATTATTTCCTTAGCTGTGGAGAAGCTTTTTAATCAGCTTCAATTTATTTATTTTTGTTATTGCTGTGACTGCCATTGGGGTCTTCCTTGTAAATTCTTTGCATAGGTTGATATCTAGAAAAGTTTTTCCAATATTTTCTTGTAGAATTTTTATGGTTTCATGCCTTACATTTAAGTTTTTTATCCCTCTTGAATTAATTTTTGTGAGTGGTGAGAGATATGGATCCTGTTTTATTCTTCTGCACGTTGCTATCCGATTTTCCCAGCACCATTTATTGACTAGGATTTCTTTTCCCCATTGTATATTGATATCCTCTTTGTCAAAGATCAGTTGGCTGTATGTAGATGATTCTATATCTGGGTTTTCTGTTCTGTTTCATTGGTCTATGTCTCTATTTTTGTGCCAATATCATGCTGTTTGGGTTCTTATAGTCTTGTAATATAGTTTTAAGTCTGGTAATGTGATGCCTCCAGATTCGTTCTTTTTACTTATTACTGCTATGGCTGTTTGTGCTCTTTTCTGGTTCCTAGCAAAACATAGAATTATTTTGTCTAGGTCTGTGAAATATGACATTGGTATTTTGATGGGGATTGCACTGAATTTGTAAATCACTTTGCGTAGTGTGGGCATTTTACCAATGTTCATTCTACCAATCCATAAGCAGTATATATTTTTCCATTTGTTTGTGTCCTCTGTGATTTCTTTCCTCAGCGTTTTGTAGTTCTCTTTTGAAAGATCTTTCTCCTCCTTGGTTAAGTATATGCCTAGGTATTTTATTTTCTTTGTAGCTATAGTGAATGGTACTGAGTCTTTGATTTGACTCTCAGCTTGACTATTATTGGTATGTAGGAATGAAACTGATTTGTATACATTGATTTCATTTCCTAAGACATTTACTGAATTTATTTATCAATTTTAGCAGTTTTTGGTGAAGTTTTTGGGGTTTTCTAGGTATAAGATCATATCATAAGCAAAACACAAGAGTTTGACCTCCTCTTTCCTAATTTGGATACTCTTTATTTCTTTCTCTTGTATGATTTCTCTGGCGAGGACTTCTAGCACTGCATTGAATTGAAATGGTGACAGTTGGCAACCTTGTCTTCTTCCAACTTGTGTTAATGCTTTCAACTTTTCCCCATTCAGTACGATGTTGTCTGTGGGTTTGTCATATATGGGTTTTATAATGTTGAGACATATTCTTATATGTCTAATTTGTTGAGGGTTTTTGTCATGAAAATGTGCTGAATTTTGTTGAATGTTTTTTCTGCATCTAGTCAGATGATCATATATTCTTTATTTTTTCATTTTTTTATGTAATGAATCATATTTATTGATTTTCGTATGTTGAACCATCCTTGCATCCCTGGAATGAAGCCCATTTGGTCATGATAGATTGGTTTTTTGATGTTCCATTTAATGCAATTTGCCAGTATTTTATTGAGGATTTTTGCATCTTTATTCGTAAGGAATATTGTTCTGTAGTTTTCTTTTTTTTGTTGTTGTGTCTTTTCCTGGCTTTGGTATCAAGGTGGCACTGGTTTCATAGAATGAGTTGGGGAAGATTCCCTCCTTCTCGACATTACGAAATAATTTCTGCAGTATTGGCACCAGCTCTTCTTTGTAGGTCTGGTAAATTTTGGTTGTGAATCTATCTGGTCTAGAGTTTTTTTTTTTTTTCCCCAGAAGATATTTTATTAGTACTTCAATCTCATTGCTCATTTCAGGAGTTCTATTTCGTCCTCATTGAGTCTTGGGAGATTGTGTGTTTCTAGGAATCTGTCCATTTCCTCTACATTTTTGAGTTTATACACATAGAGATATTCATAGTATTCACAGATGATATTTTTAATTTCTGTGGTATCTGCTATAATATGTCCTTTTTCATTTCTAATTGAGCTTATTTGGCTCCTTTTTCTTCTATTCCTGGTTAATCTAGCAAGATGTCTATCAATTTTATCTTTTCAAATTACCAACATTTTGTTTTCTTGATCCTTTGTATTGTCTTATTGAAGCCACCTTTGACATAATCCTAATTGTCCTTTGGGTCTTTTGATAGTCCTTTTTATCTGAGTGTGTCAAGTTGTTCCTGCCCCAGCTCTGTAATCAGCCATTTCTCAGGAAGTTCTATTTAGTTCTGTGTTTAATAGGAAATGTTATTTCAGATCCAAATTATTGCCATTAGAGATGCTTATTAGTAATTTCTTCTAGAATTCTCTTTGAACAAAACTAAAATATCTTGTAGTATCATACTGATCCTTCAATTCAAATTCAAGACTACAGAGTTCCTACATAATTTATTATACATTGTAACTCTATCTTCTTTCTTCTACACAATGAATTCTGGTACTTAAGAGCAGGGAATGAAAATATTAAAATGTTTTATAACTCATTTTTTGATCTAAATTTGCCATAAAACAGTTTCAGACTAATAAAACTAATAATACTCAAACCAGTTATGATTATTAGAAATAGTTTAAGAATTATTTTTGCATAACTCATTTCCAATTTCTCCCCTTTGGCAGATTGTGTGTCTATTATATTCTATAATCTTTCCCTTTAAACTCTTATTTAATCTTAGTTCTACAAGTAATATATGTTAAATGCTCACCATCTCTCATTAACGTTAATATTTCTCTAGTCATTTTTCTTATTCAAATCTTGTTTTCAAGTACATTCCACAAGAAAGGCTCATGAAACAAATATCCCTCAAGATTTTGGCTGTTAATAAGAGTTTTTGCATGCCTTTTTTTACTGGAATGTCAGCTTTTTCAGCTATAAAATCATTACCTCGCATTTTCTTCCCTTGAATTTTTAAATATATCATTTTGTATTTTTCTGGAATAAAGTGTCAGAGGGTTTGATGATCTAAGTTTTTTTCTTTTGTAAGTTGCATGTCCTTTATGGCAATGCTCAAAGCATGATTTTTTAAAATCCTAGTAAATTTATTAGAATTACTTTCTGATGATCTTAGCATCTAAGTTTCCACAACAAAGCATATTTCTTAATTTGTACAGTGCAATGTGTGGATTTTGCCTTAAGCCCTGTTGAGTAACAAGTGTCAGCTACAAAAAAGATTCATGTCTGACATACCAAAAGTGCTCAAAATACAATAAAAAGCATCATTAAAGCATTTAGCCAATTTCTTAGCATATCATAACTGCTCAACATATTATAGTTCTTAATCTACTTATGTTCCAGGTATAAAATTATTATCATTCAAATATAAAATCTTATAATGAATTTTTAATAAACTAATTTTTAGAGCAGTTTTAGATTCATAGCAAAATTGAGTGGAAAGCGCAAAGAGTTAGCATATACCCTATGCCTTCGCCCCCTCTCCTTGCCCCTGACTTTCCAACTATTAACATACCACACCACAGTGGTACATTTGTTATAATCAATATACCTACATTGATACATCATCATCCACAATTTACATATGGGTTCACTTTTTGTGGTTAACATTCTTTGTGTTTTGACAAAAGTATATGACATGTAGCCACCATTATAGTATTATACTTAACAATTTCACTATCTTAAAAATACTCTGTGCTATGCCTAGTGGTCCCTCCCTCCCTCCTTACTCCTGACAATCATTGACCTTTGTTAGTGACTCCATAAATTTGTCTTTTCCAGAATGTCTTATAGTTGGAATCATAAAGCATTAATATATGCCTTTTTCATTTTGGCTTCCTCTATTCAATAATATGCTTTTATGGTTTCTCTATGTCTTTTTATAGCTTCATAATGCATTTTTCTAGAACTGAATAATATTCCATTGTCTAAATGTACCACCATTCACTTATTCATTCACCTACTGAATGACATCTTGGTTGCTTCCATGTTTTGGCAATTATGAATAAATAAAGCTGCTGTAAACATGCAGGTGTAGGATTTTGTGTAGATGTAAATTTTCAGATCCTTTGGGTAAATACAAAGGAACGTGATTTCAGACTAAAGGTCAAGGGATGGAAAACAATCATCCAGGCGAATGGAAGTCAAAAGAAAGCAGGGGTAGCATCTTGATTAATGTAATTTTTGATTTAACAAAGCCTTTAGACAATTGTGGAAAAATGGAAAATGAACTTAACAAAGGAATCCCTCCCATTACAAACATATAGAAATGCTGGATAAATAGACAAGAAAAAAATCTAATTAGTAGTCAAGCACAAAGGAAAAAAATGGAAATACCCCAGCCAGAAACAGGAAATTCAAAGAAATGTTATAGCACCCAAAGGCGGTACCAAACACATGTAGCTCCCAGTAGCCAGGACTGAGGTTTTGATGCACAAAGAAAGACAGAAGTTTTGGTCTTGGGCCAACACCAGATGAGAATTTGTAGTGAGGCAATCTCCATAAAACTAGAAACTTGGAAGGATTATACTTCTGTGCAGAAAAATTCTACTCGTAGACCAGGAAGCAATCCAGAATCTACACTGCCAGAAATTTTGGTGAAAATAAAACCTGCATCCTATGAAAAATCAGAAGCCCAGAGTTAGACCATGGGTAGAAAAAAAGTCTGCAATTTGTTAGGAGCCTGAAACTAAGAATTTATTGTAGAAATTTATTTTGAACTGATATCCCTCTGAAGTGCTCAAAACTTCTGTGTATTTCTGCAACCTGGGACAAAAGAGAATCAACAGAAAAAACTCACTAAAAATAAGTCTACAATAAAAAATGACAAACAACATGAAAAATCAATGCACCATGAGTGAGACTAAGCAGATCACTCCAAACGCAGAAGCAGCAGGTCAAACATCTTAGCCAGAGAGCAGTGTAAAAGCGATTTAAAAAGTAAGGGTGCTTTCCCAGGTCAGGTTGGTTTCCAAAAAAAATAATAAATGCGCTCAAGTCAAATAGCATATCAGGCAGAGCAGAAGAGAACATAGATGAACTGAAAATTAAATTAAGGCAATTACTCAGAATGCAGTACACAAGGAAAATAAAATGGAAAATAGGAAAATAAAGAAACATAAATAATTAAGAAGCTTCAACTTTTGTCTAGTACAGTTTTAGAAAGAAAGAATCGAAGGAAGGAGACTCAATATTTAAGAGAAATGATGGAAATTTTCCCAAACTTATAGTAGACATAAATTCCCAGGTTGAAAAAGCACACTGAATCGGGCAGGATAAATGAAATGAAATCCAGACTGAGGCACATTGTAGTGAAACTCAAACACATTAAAGAAAAAAACAGATATTATCTACAAATGAACAACAGTTAAACTGACGGCCAACTTCACAGCAGCTACAGAAGAGGACAAAAGATGATGTTAAATATTGTATTAAATGAAATGTCTAGATATGGCTTAACAAGTATGGATTTTTTTCATATTAAAAAATTCAGGGATAAGTGATGGCTGACATTGGTTAATTCCTCAACAAAGCATAATGTCTCAGGATCTTAGTTTTTTTCACTCTTTCATTTGCATGTTTGCATCTCGTGCTTGAAAAGCAGAAGATGCTGCCATTTCCAAGATCTAGTCTAGGTTTTTGTATCTCATGTTTGCAAAATGGTTGTTGCAGCCACAGACATCTAGGCCATGTTCAAGGCAGGAAGAAGTGGGAAGAGGTCTGTCTACTAAAACGAACGCTTTCCCACAAATGTTCCTCCAAAGAATTCGCTTATTGGTCAGAACTATCACGTTGTGATCTTACCAGAGTGGCAGATTATAAAAGTGGCTGTATCACTTTTAGAGCCTCTATGTTAGCAAGTACAATCAGGAATGTGTATTGAGAAAGCCAACCACCAATATCTGCCACAGTCAAACTTTTGGGCTACCCAACATTCAATTTCTAACATTTCCAACATTTCACATTTTATATGAAAATAACTCAAGCTCTTCCCAATGGAAAAACATACAAATCTCACCCAGTTACTGCATCTTCATACATGTCTAGAGTTTTCAGATGAGAGATAGACATTTATCTATTATTCCCTGAAGTGGCATTTCATGATTTAGTGACTTCAAATTAAAACACAAATTATGTGTACCACAATCTACACAATATTCAGCGTAAGGGAAGAAATAGGATTACTATAATAATACTTCCCATTTTAAAAGGAAGAATTAGGAAAACCAATAGTCCACAGTACATATTAAATTGCAATGTGCAGTAATTGTAAGTATTCCTCATCTAAGCAGAGGAAAAACTTCCTTTGTAGTCAATTTGGTATAAGCATATGGTGATGTTTTCTGCAACAATCTGTCTTCTCCACTTTTCTCCAGTTTTGTACTCTGAGAGATTCTTCTGTTTCTATTTGACCACAGCTAGGATGAGTATTAAAGGGGATATACTACCTAGGCATTGCACAGATTTCCAATATACTTTCTGTTGATGTGAGTTTGAGGCTGGGTGGAGAGGATTGTTTTGGGAGTCAAACAGTCACAGGCTCTGTCGAAATAGGCTAAGCATTTCTTCATATAGCAAGTTTTTTCAAAACATCGCAGCCTTCCCATCTATTAACTCCTGGTCATGCCAATAAGTGAAAAACTACAACCAGAGAAATTGTCTAGAGATCTGCAGTCTTCAGACAAGTGCTACCCAGAGCGGGGCCCAAGGACCAGTGCCCATCAGTGAACAGCTTTTTTTGCTCCGTGCAAAAACAGAAATTGAGAATAAAATTTAGAAAATGTTATAGCAATTTGAAAGAGTAACTTTATCAGTTAAATTCAATAATAAAAAATGGGTTTATTTCATGTCTTTGTTGTTCTTTTTAATGTCATTTTCCTAGTAATTCATTTTTATTGTATTTTACAAAGTGCTGATCTGCAATGAAAAAGGAGCCGGGCAACTGGTCCTTCACCTCAGATCGGTCGAGACGCATTTGTTTAGAAGGAAAGTTCTAGTTACTTACTTGTGGCCCTCTTTCCCCCACTTTCCTCTGTCTTAATGGTTGGTTTTTTTTTTTTTTTTTTTGAGAAAATTTGGAACAATAGCCTCAGGAGGAAATATACCACATCTTAATCCTATTTTCTTCTGAGGATCACTTCTATTGATTAGGAGACAACACTTAATTAAGAAAGACCTAGTGCTTCAATATTCTCTGCTTCAAGGTTGTACTTTGTTATAGCTTCAACTTTAGGTCCAAAATAAATTAATGTTTCCATTTCAGCAAGGCTACAAATTATGAGACTCAATAGATTTAAATTTCAGGCCCACTGGCAGAGAGCACCTCCATTAGCAAAACTGCATATGTAGTAGATGGAGTGTAAAAAATAAGTGAGTCTCATAAATTGGTGAATTTCTTTATTGTAAATCTAATAAAATGATTGGTTTGAGCTTGTAGAGCTAGTCAATTGGGAGTTCCAAAGTCTAGCTATGCAATGTAGAAATGTCCCAGGCCATGGTCAGATATCACGGTTTGACAGCCAGCTGTGACTTCTACAACAGCAGTGATCTGGTTAACGTAGGCTTGGAGAATACTAAGATGTTGGGGTTCACCTTCCACCTCTCTGCTTCCCCAAAGAGAGTCGCTTGTTAACATTCCATTTTTCCTTGCCTTCCTTTCGATACCACCCATTCTTCCATGAAGACAAGAGCTTTATTCCACCCTTGTTTGAGAACTTGTGTGGAAGACAGGAGCCAACTACCAAAAGCCTTATTTGTGAATTCATATTATTTAACATACAAATCATAATACATACATCACAAGCAAAGTGAATTTAACCCAGTAATACAAGAAGAGTTTAATATTAGGGGGAAAATTGTTAACATACTCATTACACGAACTGTTTAAAGTAGAATAAAACACATTATGCAAGATGCTAAGATGTTGGGGAAAAAAGCCTTCAATAAAATTAAATACTTACTCATGATAAAACTCTTAGAAAACTAAGAATAGAATTATCTTTCATCACCTAAGAAAACTTATTACATAAATACAGAATAAGCATCATATTTTATGGTAGCAATGTTGAAAGAATACTCCTTGGTTACAGTAGCAGTTTAAGAGTGCTATGTACACTACCACTATTAAACACTGAATTAAATCTAAGAAAATATTTGTAACACATTAATGGAGACAATTATAAAACTTTTCTGCAATATATATAAGTCACCATAAATAAATGGTCATACACTATGTGCATAGGTAAGAAAATTGATATGTTAAAAAAGTCATCTTTCTAAAATCACAATATTTTCAGGAAAATTATCAGGCTGATAATAAAATGCATATAAGGAGAGAAAGGCAAAAAGTACATGGGAAATTTTGAACATGACAAAGATTAGACAAGAGGCAGGAGAAGAAATATCAAATATTCAGATATATAATTACTATGGTAATTAAAATAGGGTAGTCTTGAAATACTACTAAAATAGAGTAGTCTTGAAATCCCAGAACAGAACTAAATTCATCTGAATGCTTATGAGAGATACAGAAATACAATACAGAAGAGGGAAAGATGCATATATGTAGGGGAAAATGATATAAATGGGAAAAATTAAATCAAATCATTACTTTATATCCTACTTGAAAATAAAATTCAGATGGGATAAATAACTATATATAAAAAGACAAGTTTTTACAATTATTATAAGGAAATGTAGGGGAACATTCAAAGGAAGATTTTAGGGGTGTAGCACAGTTATTCACTTCCCAAATTCCCCTACGAAGTAGGCAAACAACTAGAATAACAAACCATGCTGCTAAACTCTATAGACAAAACCAAACAGGTATCTTCATAAACCTAAAATTTGAGGAATTGAGGCCAAACCAACTAGAATAGGTTTCACATAGTATTGACAACTGTGAGGGATGAAGCAGAGAGTAGGCAAAAGGATTTCTGATAGCCGAGAGAGCCGCAGGGCCCAGAAATTGAATTGCTCAAGGACCTAAAATCAAGGCCTTCATTTTGGAAAGCTGATTGGGCCATTCTTAAAACAACACCAAAACTGGGCACTGGTTTCATGGACTGTAATATGTGAGTGCAAAGGTATAGCGAAAGTCAGCTGGTGCAAGTCAGTTTCCACCCTATGAAAACTTGAAATAAAACATCTAGACCTGGTATCGTGGCTTACACCTGTAATCCCAGCACTTTGGGAGATCAAAGCAGAGGATTGCTTGAGCCCAGGAATTAGAGACCAACCTGGGCAACATAGCAAGATCCTGTTTGTACAAAAAAATTTTTAAAAATTAGCCAGGCATGGTGACCCATGTCTGTAGTCCCAGCTATTCAGGAGAGGCTACGGTGAGAGGATCACTTGAGCCCAGGAGTTGAGGCTATAGTGAGCTAAGATCAGGTCGCTGCACTCCAGACTGGGCGACAGTGAGACACTGTCTTAAAAAAAAAAGAAAAGAAAAAAACATCTAAATTTCTCTTTTAGGAGAAAGACCAGCATACAGGAGAATCTACAGTGAGTAGAATGTAAACTTAGCAGGATAGAGACACAAAGACCAAATGAATGAAAAGACTCAGATAAAAGTAGGGGAGAAGAACAGAGGAAGTAGATCATGGGAAGTAGATCATGTATTTGAACACTTCACAACAGTAATTAGAGGGAGCTCTACAACTGTGAAGGTAAGAAAGCTCTGCAGGCCTACACTTCTCTTCTAAGAGTCTGGAAAAACCCATCTCACTTAAACAAGAATAAAAGACTTTGGTCCAGAAACACAAAAAGTTATGGTAAGATCAAAGAAAATAATGCACAGAACCACATAGTAAAATATATTATGAAGAATGTATAATTAAACTGCATGGTGTTTACATATGAATATATAGGTAGAACAATTTAAAAATCCAAAACAGATATAATTTCATATTAAAATTTAGTATATATTAAGGCAGCATCTCAAATAGGTGGAAAAGATGTGGACTTTTTTTTTTTTATTAAAGGCATTTTATTGTTGAGATTCATAAAGCATTATTTTATTACACAAAAGTAATATGTATTTGTGCCTTAAAAAACATTAGGGGTTGTGGACACTTAGTGTGGAGGATAACAGTAATATTTTAGATGGTACAGAAC
>CAUYSK010045285.1:0-45834 GCA_963575035.1 Avahi laniger | reverse complement strand
TTTTATAAGCATAGTGATGATATCATCATACTCTTCTGTGAAATATTATATGTGCCATGCTTCTATATAAACATAAAATAATTTGGATAATAAAATTTAAAGAAATACATGAGCATTAGCAAGAGGACATAAATTTATATTATCAGGAAGAATGATTTAAATTCATTTTCTTATACGAATGGAATTTCCTTTAGAGATGTTTGGGGTCTATATTCAAAAAAAATTGAAAAAAAGTAAAAACAACATCATGACTCTACATACCGCTTTGCCTATTGAATTATTGTAATAAGTTTATTGTCCTGGTGTTATTATTAATACTGAGTGCTTTCATTATCAAAAGTGCTCTGGTTTGGGTGTAAATTATATAGTTACCCTCTTCTGGGAGATGTTCATAATATGATTATTCCTACTTTCTCTATAGAACTATAAAAAGTATACTTTGATTATTTGTTAAACAGAATGTAGATGCAAAGCAGCTTCCTCAAGACCCAATTGGCCACCCCATCATGCATCTGTCTGGTGTGAAGCACGCCACCGGAGAAGCCATTTACTGTGATGACATGCCTGCCGTGGACCTGGAACTTTTCTTGACTTTTGTGACCAGTTCAAGAGCTCATGCTAAGATTGTGTAAGTGGTAAAGTTCTTACCCAATAGGTGTAAATGATTGCCCTTTTATCTAAGTTACATTTGTGAAAAGTAATGGTGTGAAGAGGGTAAGTGATTTGTTGGCAATATCCAATGCAGACCAGAGATGAAATGGGATCGAAATGCAGGATTTAGTACAATTTGTCCTTTCATAAAATAACTTCCTTGTCCCAGGAATTTTCTCTCAATTGTCTGGCAGAGAACTGTTGGAGCAGCTATTTGACATGTCTCACCTCTCTCATATCTTATTCTCCAATTACCTGTGCTCTTGGGTGGTGCGACTGCTCTAAGGAGCTCTGCTGCTCGTGTTGTCACCTAGGTCTATTGACCTGTCCGAAGCCCTCAGCCTGCCTGGCGTGGTGGACATCGTGACCGCGGAACATCTTAGTGGCTCAAACTCCTTCTTCTTTTACTCCGAACCTGAGGAATTGCTGGCAACAGATAAGGTACTGCATTTTTGCTTTCTGTTTGAAAAATAACTTCCTTGGTTAAGGGTGCTTCATATTTTCTTAAAAATAGCATCTAATTTGGCATGTAATAAAAGATTCCAGTATTCTTTCAATGCTTATTATAAAGCTTTATATTCTAATATTGAATGAATTCAAATACATTCATTTTCCATATAAAAAAAGAAGTTGACTAGTTATATAAAAGATACTTTAGGCCATGCACAGTGACTCATGCCTGTAATCCCAGTGCTTTGGGAGGCTGAGGCAGGAGGATCACTTGAGCCCAGGAGTTTGAGGTTGCAGTGAGCTATGATGGGACCACACACTCCAACCTGGGTGACAGAGTGAGACCCTATCTCCAAAAAAAAAAAATTATTTTATACACACACACACACACACACACACACACACACTTTGGTTTTTTTTATTTTCTAATAATAATATAGTATGCTGTTAACAAGTATGAAAGAATAAATGAAGAGAGATTAGTGATAATTTTTATTTGCAAACCCCTTCCATGAGAATCTCTTGATATAGCCTCAGTCTCAGTATGTCTAAAGTTCAAGTCTGAGTTCCAGGGATACGTCCACCATGAAGCCTTTCCTTATCCTTTAATCCAGAAATTCTCTCTCTCTCTCTCTCTGAACTTACTCTGACTCATTCATTCACACTGCCATGTATTCAAGGGCCTTTTTTAAGTGAGCATCTATTATGTTTGGTCACCATAGCTGAACAAGATACTTGTGGTCCCTGCCCTCATACAGCTTACAGTCTAGAGAAGAAAACAATGTGGACCTTTTAGGCACTTTCTACCTTGCATTAAACTTATTTCTATGTCTTGTATATTTCCCCTACCTAGTGTAATTCCTTGAATGAGCACCCATGTCTGATTCCTCTGTGTGTTCCATGCACTGCCTCCCATGTAGCAGGGAAAATGAGTAGAGGCATAGTGATAATGTTGTTGCCAATTGAAAGTTACAAGTGATTAAAACTTTGGCTGCTGTATCTCAAGTTATCAGAAAATGCAGCAAGAACAGCAGTCAGCAGGTTTTCTGCATAACTTAGACTTCTCAGTTCAGTGTTTACCCAAAAGAGCTTCATAATTTGAAACAGTCCCTACCTCTGGCTCTCCCTGTTGGATACAGTCGATAAAAATGAAAGCTTGATGACCGAGAGTTTGAACTCAAGGTTGAAACTTCCCCAAGACAGGGCTGTGTAGCACTGGCAGGGACAATGAGAATTATGACCTTTGCATAAATGTTAACTAAAGAAGTAAAACTGGTCCCAGCTGCACCATAGTACCTGCTCTCCGAGGTGTGCTTATGTAGATTATAAGCATCTCAGGGGCCTCATCTATGTGCCAGTCACAGGGGCAAAACCAAGCGTCTGTGGAGGGCAAAGAACAGTACCATAGGCAGTGTCAAAAAGCACCAAAGACAATCATTGCCTATGTAGGTTTAATTCCTTTTTAAACATTCATTTAAAATTCACTTTATGCCTTTAAAAAATCTTGTCATTGTAGAAATTGTAAACATACACAAAAATAAAGAAGACTAGTACAATGAACCCCCCAGATCTATCACCCAACTTCAAAAATTATCAACATGTTGCCATTCCTGTTTCATTTCTCTTCCCACTGCCCCCTACACCCACACCCAACAAACATACTTTTTTGTGTGTTCTAGGTTTAACATTTTTAATATTATTTTTTTTCTGATGATAAAACTACCAAATGCTCATTGTGGAAAAAACATAATAGTTTAAAGTAGATATTTAAAATGAGCGATTAAGTTTGAATAGTGAATCACAGTACAGGGTCAGAGAGAGAGCACAACAGCAATGGTGACTTCCTCCAGTCCAGACTGTTTTACCTTTCTCGAGGTTTAAGTCCCCTCTGTCCTTCCATCGAACTTTCTTCCCTGGTCCTTGTGTGAACTGCTTAGTCCGGCTCTCCCACCTGCAGGTGAATGATGCTGGCTGCCAGCCCCCTGGGAAAGGGGACGCCAGAACAGCCCTGATTGTGGTGTGGTGTGGCAGCCACACGTCAAACCATGGGACAGGCTCTCATAGGCCAGCTGGCCCTCAGGCAGCCCCACTGGCCTGGAGCCTGAGTCTGCTGTTCTCAAGACAGCGTCACTCCCACTCCTCTGGAGCCATCGCTGCCAATAATATAGCACAAGGCTCCCAACCTCCCCCGGTGCCTAGCGTCACTGTGGTTACAGTCACCAACAGACGTGAAGGGGCCACATCTGTGTGTATCTAGCCCTGTGTTAGGAGGAAGAAAATAAACAAAAGAGAGGATCTGGTGCCTGTCCTCCCTGACCACAAAGGTCTTTCTGTGTTGTAGGTATTTTGTGTGGGTCAACTTGTCTGTGCCGTGATTGCAGATTCAGAGGTTCAGGCAAAGCGAGCTGCTAAGCGAGTGAAGATCGTCTATCAAGACTTAGAGCCACTGATCCTAACAATTGAGGTAATGAGTTCAATGGTGGTGCCAGTTCCGGGGCCAGAGGAACAGATTATCAGTGATGTATCACTTAAAATGCTTTTGGCTATTGTAACAGGAAAATATGACTCAAAGTGGTTTCCAAAGCACAGTCACCTTATTGGCCCCGAACTATCTCAACATGAGCCATTTCCTCAAGGACCTGGTTTCTTTCTACCTCTCCTCTCTGCTGCCACATGACTGGCTTTATCCTGATGGCAGCCAGGACAACCTGGGCTTCCTTGTTCACATCCAGTGGTCAAGAGGAACACTATCACCCCAGCATTCCAAGCACAAGTCCTGGGACCCAGCCTCATTTAGCCACTTGGGTGAAATGTCCAACTTTGAACTAATGACTGGAGGAGCTGTTGGTTACTACTGGGGGTGGGGTCAGATTTCTCTGAAATCTGCAGGCTGTGGAGTGGAGGAGACCTAAGCAGAAATCTGAGCTCTGTTTGGAAAGGGAAGGCGAGGAGAACGCTGGGTGGACAGCCAGCAGCGTCCAGGACAGTGGGTCCACCCTGAAACTCTGTGTTCATCTTCACCCAGGCTCTTGCAGGCACAAAGTGAGGACCAGCAAGATGCTCTGTGAAGTGAATATCGAGAAACTATTTTTAGATTTTTTTAATGCATATCTTAAATGAGTATGAGAGATAGATCATATGATGCCTACAGGCATTTTGGCAACTTAAACAAATCGGAGAATTACATTTTCTATCTTGATTTTTAGAAAGGAATTAGAAATTTATAAAGGCTATAAGACATCTCTGTGAAGTGATAGGGTGTCCTTCTGCATGCATTCCATTGGTGCTTATAATTCCCTGAGTGATGAAAGGATGAAAGTTGGGAAAGCGGCAGGAGTAGATTCGGCTCAGCACTCAGACTCCACAAGCTCTGGGAACAGTGTTAGCTCCACCACATAATGCAGACGGACGTGGTTCTCTAGGTGATGAGCGTGGCCTGGGGCAGAAAAAGAGGAAGTGAGTTGGGCAAGATTAGCCTCTCCAGGAGAACTTGGCCTGGAGGGTATTTCCTGCCATGCTGCTCTGTGCCTGAGAATGTGGACTTTGTTCCTGGGAAATTTCATTAATGTTTTAAAATTAAAATAAAATTATATCAAGCAGACAAAAATATAGAAGTTTAGTTGCAGTCCAAGTGTGATTAGACCTCCCAAATTTTCCTGCCAGTTTCAAATTCAGACATTCTATTCCCTTCTCAGATCCTTTTCATTCATATGTTGCTTGCTGCTCTTGCTTACTTTATATAGTCCTTCCCCAAAATTTTGCTGGAGACTTAAAATTGCTTCTTAGTAAGAAATTATTTACATAATGCTTCATCAAAAATTTTGTTTGTAATTCTTTGCCCGGTATCAGGGACTAGATATCCACCCTTCCCTCCCCCAACCTTCCAGCCAAATGAAAGTCCCCATAAGCAAATTGATACCACTCTGTCCTTGCCCTCCCCGACTCCAACCAGCAGATCCTTAATCCACTGCCAGAGAAGACCAGCATCAAGTGCCAACCTTTGGCATTCGGAAAAGAGGTACCGCACATTCGTCCAGAGATTAAGCTCTCCAAGATCCATCAACTGGATCAGATTGGATTGATTCAAAGCCTGTAGCAGGGAAATATGCCCATCTCCCTACACACTGCAGTTCTTGTATCACTCTCCTTACTAAGAAATATTCAGGAAATTGGCTCCAAGTTACTCAAAGAGCAAGCAGCCGGTGACACTGAAAAAGATTGAACTTTAAAAAGGATTTACAAAACTTGGCTTCTTTTTTTCAATCTGGAGTATCTTAGTCTTAGCTTAATAAGAAAAGCATAATAATTGAGTCCAATAAGAAGTGTGTTATCCATTGAAATGGAATAAAAACAAATATATCCATCACTATTACCAAGGTTTAATCTGGTTGGCTTATACTTTTTAGAGGTTTTAGTAGTTTGAATGGGGAAATTCTATCAAACCTCTTGAATCAGGCTTAATAAGGCTGATGACCTTGGTGAGAAAAATATGTTCCCCACCAGGATCTCTTCCTAATCATGATCAGCAACAACAGCATGACCATAGCTAGCACCTCACAGAGCTCACTATGTGGTTGACAGGGTTCTAAGTAGGTTTCATACTTTAACTCACTAAATACTCACAGAAGTCTTATTATTCCCATTCTGATGAGGAAACGACAAGACAGGACTGCCCAAGGTCACAGAGCTAGGCAGTCATAGAAACAAGCAACAAACCCTCTGTCTAAGAACCTGGGCCCCGCAGGTGGTAAGAACCAGCCAACCCAGTTTTCGGATGGAGGAAATGGCAGGATCACAATAGCACATCCCTGTAAGGTAAGTTGGTTGATAGGTCTAGATGCCTACTAGTCTAGACCCGAGGGAACCAGACTTAGGAGAATCCCCAACTGCCAAGAGACTGGAATTTCATAGATGGACAATAAGCCATGTAGATAATGCCGGCTGGAGCTGGCATATCACATTTGACAGTGGACACATGGATTTCAGCAAGATAAATTCCCTGGGGTAGGTAAGAAAACCAACCTGCATTATTGTAGCTACATCCCTGATTGTGTATACCACTGTGCCCCTTCACTGGGCACCCAGGGGAGGTAGTAGGAGCCCATGTGTAGGTAGATTTGTGGCACCCCAACAGGGCTTGTCCGGAATCTTACAGGACCACAGGTCCCAGGTGCTCTCCTGCTCTGTGCAAATGAAGTGCTCATGCCCCCAAAGGACGGGTGTGGGGCGAGCAGGTAGAGCCACGTGGTCCCAATCACTGGACGTCTTCAGCTGGCATTTATTGAGTGCTTACTATATGCCATGTAAGCTCTTTA
The DNA here is from genome assembly GCA_963575035.1 of Avahi laniger. NCBI lineage: Eukaryota > Metazoa > Chordata > Mammalia > Primates > Indriidae > Avahi > Avahi laniger. The sequence continues at coordinate 39,418 of CAUYSK010045285.1, read as the reverse complement.
CGTGTCTCCTTTCATCCTCTCCACGACCCTGTTGGAGCTATGTGCACAACTGCTACTTCCATTTAGCAGGTGAGGCTAAGAGAAGTGAAGTGATAGGCCCACAGTCAAACAGCTAGTAAATGGAGAAAATGAGCATAACACCGAACCCCTGTGCTGTGTGTCCTTGGTTGCATAGAATGGGTTGTGGAGTGAAGAGAATAATCTGCCTGGAAAATATTCGTGCCATTCTGGGATTAGGTGCCAGGTTTCTCCTAAGCATACTCAGTTTCTTTGGACTCCATGGCATATTTGCTTTGCTCCTTGGGGAGTCTCTCTAAGCCCAATTCTTAGCTCAGCTCATGAGGGTCATGCTGGAAATTCATGGGATTCCTGAGCCTGGGGCCTGGCTGCCACCCAGGGGCTGGACCTCCTTCCCAAGACACCTCTCTTTTCCATTCTCTTTCCAGGAAGCTATACAACACAATTCTTTCTTCAAGCCAGAAAGGAAACTGGAATATGGAAATGTCGATGAAGCATTTAAAGTGGTCGATCAAATTCTTGAAGGTAAAAAAATGGTGGGAGGGAAGCAACCCTGGAAGCCTCCTAAGCATGTCCAGGTTAACATCCTTTTGCCTTCTCAGAAACAGGCACCTCATTCACGAGTGCGTTTCCCTCTCTGTGTGGTGTGGATGAAGAGCCGGGGGGAGGCAGACTGGGCGGCGGGATCTTACCCTTGGCAGCCCCCATACACTGACCACCGGCCCTCACCAAGGCGCGGGTTGTTAAAGATGTCGTCTCCTTTCCTGTTCACGACCATCCTGCAAGAGGGTATTACTATCTCAGTCCTACAGGTCAGGAAGCCAAGGCTCAGAGTGATCATGGAATGTAACCAAGGTCACACACCAGCTACTAAGCGACAGAGTTGATCTTTTTAAATGGATAGCCTTTTTTAGGATTTCCAAACCCCTTGCTGCTTTCTCTGTCATCCTTGCTCTCTCTGGTTCTCCCTCGCTCCCTTTATTCCTTCTCTGCTTTCTGCTTTCTCCTTCCCTTCTTTGTTCACCTCTTCCTTTCTCCTTCCCTCTTCTTCTTCCAGACTCCTTTCCTTTCTGTATGTATGTAATTAAATTTGCCTCTTAGAAATAGTTAATTATAATTCTCCAATAAAACTTCACAACTTTTTACTTTGAAATAATTTTGAACTTACATAAAATCTGTAGAAACATTAAAGAAACTCCCAATTTTCCTTCACTCATATTCCCCAATCTGATGTGGAAAAGTGTAACGTTTTTCTACACTTGCTTTGTCATTCTGTGTGTGTGTGTGTGTGTGTGTGTGTGTTGGAAGCATTGGGAGAGAGAGATATATACATATTTTTCCTCAACCATTTGAGAGTTAAGTTGCAAACATAATGTCTCTTTACCCCTAAACAGTCAGTGGTCATTTCCTGAGAACAAGGACATTATCTTACTAAACACACAGTTATCAAAATCAGAACATTAACATCAACACAATACTATTATTTAATCTGCAGATCTTATTCAAATTTTGTCAGTTGTCTCAATAATGTCCTTTATAGTAAAAAAAAAAAAAAAAGATTTATCACAGGGCTTAAATTACCCATGCTTTGCTTTTCTTCACTGTGCTCTGCAGCTGTCCATGCTGTGAAAGCTGTCCTCAACGCCTCCTCCAAAGATCTCTGATTTCCCCAGGCGTGCTGCGGGGTGGGTGTGGGCAATCTGTGCCACATCTCAGAGCAAAGGAGCAGTCTGTTGGCATCGTCTGTCTTTAAGTGAATTTCCAGGATATTCGCCCTTAGAGCGTGTCAGAAACTCCCATCTCCTTACTTTTTCTCTCCAACCCTGACCCCAAGCACAGAAAGAGCCTTAAGACACGCCGTCCCGGGTGCAGAGCCAGAGCTGTGTAATATGTAATCACTCAGCCCAGACACTTGAGTTCGAAGCCCATCACATCTCTTAGCTCAATAGCTGTGTTAAACCTGAAGCTGGTCAGGAGCTGACTGGGTAACGTCATCTGGAAGCTGTAGGAAAGACACCCTGTACGGTCACCTGCCAATTTTCCTTGGCATCCTGTCTTATTAGCTGTGTAACTGTGGCGGGGCACTTCTCAGGGCTCAGTTTCCTTGTTTTAAAATTATATAAGTAAAAATAAAAACAATCTTAAAGGTGCATTATGAAGATTGTAAGCGATAATCATGTGTGCCTGGCACACAGTAAGAAATCAATACCCATTAACAGTAATTATCATTAGATTTTGATGACTTCATTGTTCTCTTGAAAACACTATTAGTGAGTGCTAACACGCTGGCAGGTGTTCCTTTATCAAGCCAGTTTTCCAAGATTTTCTCATTATAAGAATCACTGAGAATGTTTATGAGACCTGAAGATCCCTGTGTCCATTTTTAGAATTCTGGAAGATCCAAGACAAGCCAGGAATCTATTTTAACAAACTTTCCAGGTGATTCTTAGGGTTAGTAAAATGTGGCAAGCACTGAAAGGTGAGTTTGATTTATGGAATTGGAGGAGAAAGGGGCTACACTTCTAGCATAGAGGGTCCATGGCATAAGCATCCCTAACAATATTTAGGGGATTCTTCCTCATGTTTGGTTCTTGCCACAGTATTAATAAGTTTTTGTGTGAGAATTCAACTATTGTATTTTTCCTTGACATCTTACTTCATTATTTAATTCAGTTGGATGATCTGTTCAGTCTCTCTCTTAACTTAAATTTTAACTTGTTGCTACCCCGTGCCCTTTTGATAAGTAGAAAAATGATACAGGAATCCTTAAAACTTTTCCGTTTCCATCCTCTTGACTCACTATCCTCTTGAGGATATTGTTTTCTTTCTCTGCTATTTTCATTTGAGTTAAGAATTTTTGACTACTTATTTCAATGAGAGGTAACAGGAAGTAACAATCATAGCATTATCATAACGACAGTTTATCTGTCCCTTGAGAAAATAGGTGTTTCAAGAAAAAATGTTTAAAAGATAAAATACATGGAGATTATATTAAGTCTTAAAATGTGTTCTTGAAGGGAGTGATGTTATTGTTTTGTTTTGGTTTTTTCCCCACTGCGAAGATATATTTCAGCCCTGCCTAATCCTGGTGTCATAGCCTGGAAGGGTGTTAAGGTCACCACTTACAAAGAGCTGGCTGCGGCCAGAGAGGCTATGTGATTGACCAGAATCCAATCTAAGTTTCCCAATTCTGAAATTGATGTTCTTTCCTCTACATTATCCTGCTTCTCATTTATCTCTTTAAAATTCTATTAGCCGGGATGGGCTTTTACACTGGAGAGCGCAGATGACAATCTCTTTAGCAGGATTTGTAAAAGTCCCGGGGAGCCTCAAAACTGAGATTATTTTTCCCACAACCTGTCCTGTTGGGCATGGTGCAGACAGACACTTTCATATCTTAGTAGCTTTTGGGCTTTAAGAGCCTTTTATTAAAATGTAAATATGCCTAGAGGAATCATTCCTAAACCCATAGTGGGATAACATTTTATCTCAAGGATTAGTTGATCAAATTGATTTCCAACCAAGAGAGTTGAGAGTAACACCCTAGGGCGAAGAGGGGCCACCGCGGTGGAGGCTGCAGGCATGGGCAGTCCAATGGAACAGGGCTCTAAACCGTTGCCTACTTTGCAGGTTTCAAGAGGAGCAACTCTGACATTTTTTCAGCTCTGTATATTTTAAATAAAGTGCATATGTAACAAAGTAAATTCTGATTTGACAGAGTCAGTAACACTGCAAGCCATGAATTTGAGCCTAGTGACAACATGGGTTTTCATACTTTGCTAAAAGCTGAAATTGAAGTTAAGATATGAGCTCTTGAAATTTAATGTTTATATTTAATAAATGACTATCTGTTCATTTTTCTGTGCTCTTCACTCAGATTTTGGATAAGATACAAAATCCAGACTCCAATACAAAATATTTCCTGAGGAATCTCCCTCAAACAATTTGCAAATCGCTATTACTGGGTACATTTTGAAGTTTTAAAAGTTCTGCCTTCCACCTAACATGATGGTTGATCATAATTGTATTGTTTGTTCCTTCCCTTTGTTCCTTCCCCCACCTCCCTGTGGGTTGCTTGAACATTTTTAGAATTTCATTTTGACTTATCTATAGTGTTTTTGAGTGTATCTCCTTGTATACTTTTTTTGAGTATAATGACATATAATAAAATTTATATATATAAAATATTGCACTGATATCAACATTTTACCAGTTCAAGTAAAGTGTAGAAACCTTATCTCCCTTTGTGTCCTTTTACTCTACTCTCCCCCATTTATAATATGACGGATAATTGTCTTAAATGTTTTTTCTGCATGCATCAAGAACACCATGAAGCAATATTATAATTTTGCTTCAAACACAATTTAGAAAATTCAAAAGGAGAAGAAAAATCTTTACCTCTATTTTTATTCTTTCTTTCTGATGTTCCAACATTCCTTTTTTTTTTCATTATCCACTGTTTTAGTAATTTCCCTGTGCCATTATTTTAGGGAAGGTCTGTTGAGAACAAACTCTCTTAGTTTTCCTTCATCTGAGAATGTCTTGATTTCTTTTTCGTTCTTGAAGGATATTTTCACTGGATGTAGAATTCTGAGTTGACAGGTCTCTTAGCACTAGAAAATTTTTACACTACTTCCTCTGGCCTCCATGCTTTCTGATGAGCAATCCTCTGTCTTTCAAAGTACTCTTTCCCTACAGATGAGGTAGTGTTTCCCTCTTGCTGCTTTCAAGACAGTGTCTTTGTCTTTCTGAAGTTTGATTGTGATGTCTCCTGGCATGTATTTCTTTGGATTTATCCTATTGCATCGTTCAGCTTCTTGAATGTAGGTTTATGTCTTTTGCCAAGTTTGGGAAATTTTTAGCTATTATTTTTTCAAATACTTGACTTCAGTGACACGAATATTAAATCTTTTATTATAGACACACAGGTTCCTGAGGCTCAGTCCATTTCTTTGCAGGCTATTGTTTTCCTCTTGTTCAGGTTTGTTGATTTCTATTGTTCTGTGTTCTTGTCCACTAACAATTTCCTCTTTTCTTTCTATTATGTTCTCCAGCCCATCCATTGAGCTTTTAAAATTTTGGTTGTTGTATTTCTCAATTCTAAAATTTCCAGTTGGTTCTTTTTTTATACTTTCTATTTCTTTGCTAAGACTTTCTATTTTTTCATTTGTTTCAAGTATTCCTGTAATTGCTTGATGAAGCATTTTTATGATGGCTGCTTTGAAATCCTTGTCAGATAATTCCAACATCTCTGCCATCTCAGTGTTGGCATCTGTTGATTTCTTTTCTCATTGAAATCGAGAATTACCTGGTTCTTGGTATGAAGAGTAATATTTGAACATTTTGGATATTATGTTATAAGGCTTTGGATCTTATTTAAATCTTCCATTTTACTAGAATCTTCTGTTCGCTAGACTACTCTAGTACTTTGCTGGTGGGGAAGAAGAGGGTAATGCCTTGTTACTGCCAGGTGGGGGTTACAAGTCCAGGTCCCCCAAGTAGTCTCCACTGACTCCACCCCAGCAGAGGGCTTGGGACACCTCGTGACAGCCTGATGCGGGTGGAAGTAGAGGTTCCCTACTCAACGTTTACAGGTAGGAGTTGAATTGCGTTTTTTTTCTGTCATGTTTAGCTAGAATAGAGTGTTTATTGTCTAAAAATTTTTTGTCTTCCTTGGCCTCCCCTTTTCTGGTCGTTTGGCTAGAAAGAGAAAAACTTTTTTCTGTCTTTGCCAGTTGGTGTTTTTAGATTACTGGCTTTTCTAGAGCTAAGTTTGGGATCTATGAGACAAACAACAACGACAACAACAAAACCTTCTGAACTCATTGTGTGTCTTTCCATCGGTCCCGAAGTCTCTGCTGGGTCTGCCTTCCTTCTATTTACTTTTCAGAGTCCTCTTGTATTTGTTTTATATGTAATATTCAGATTGTTAGCTGTATATAACAGGAGAAACAGGGAAAAGTACATCTATTTAATCTTCTCCTGGAACTGGAAATCTCCTTGCCATAGTATTTTGACTCTGGAAAGTCACGCATGTTTCCCTAGGGCTCTGTGACCTAGCACACTGGCAGACACAACGGATTCCCATGCAGAACTCTACTTCAAATCCACAAGTGTACTGAAAGCTAAACATTGCTGTTTGTAACCCTTCGCTGTACAGCGTGCTGGCCCAGCAGAAGCACTGTCAGTGGAATTTCTGCACAATGAGACAACAGCTGGGGATACCAACTGTACTTTCTGATTGCCTCCTCAACTTTCATGTATTTTCCTGTACCAGGTGAAATATATATGGGAGGTCAAGAACATTTTTATATGGAAACCCAAAGCATGCTTGTCATTCCCAAAGGAGAGGACCAAGAAATGGATGTCTATGTGTCCACACAGTTTCCCAAACACATACAGGTAACATGAGGCCTCTGTGGAGGGGACCTGGCTAAATGGTTTCTGCCAGAAAAATATACCAAGATCAATTAGAGATAAAAATGTCCTTTCTTCAGGAACTGAAGAGATATTAACTACTAACAGCCATATTGATTTGGATATTAATAGCCATATGATTTCAGAACTTTTAGAAGAGTATTATTAAAGTAGGGACCTTTTGTTTGTGATTCTGTAACTATAAAACCAGTTGTGAAATCAGCAGGTCTCTTTTGCTCTGTTCTTGGCATGGTTAAGAACACAAAAGAGAAAAGAGAAAGGCCTGCCCCCCAGAGCTTATGGTACCTCACTGACTTGAAGCAGTTAGGAAATAGTATTGGAAAGGATGCAGCCAGGTACGAAATCAGCTAAGTCAAAATGTACATGAGTGGAGAAATGAAGAGAAAAGAGAATTTACTGAGGCTAGAATCACCCAGGTAGACCCAGGAAGAAGAAGTTTTAAGTCTGGATTCATGGTAACAGTGACGTTTGCCTCGATGGTAGAAAAGGAGCCATTTCCAGGGAAATACACAGCAAGATCAAATGCCACTCATTCATTCATTCATTCATTAATGCTTCTGCAAACATTTGTTGCCTGTGTCTTGTATCCCAGGCAACATGCATGTAAGGAAGGAGGAATGGCACAGTGACTGCCCAAGCTGGAATGGAGGGTACCTTAAGGGGAATCTAGGTTTAAGCACCAGGGGGAAAGTAAGAGAAGCAGAGCAGAGGGATCTTGATTCAGTAGGTCATAGGGAGCCAGTGCCATTGCCAGAGGACAGGAATGTGAGAATGTGGAGAATTGCCTTGTAGAAGGTGGGCACAAAGAAGGGTCGGATGGCCTCCATTCCGAGCCTATTCTACTCTTCACTCTCTGTGTGATGTTGGGCCCTCAATTCATCCATCTCGGGCTCCCTATCTCTACAAATTAGTTGTTAAGATTAAATGACCTCTAAACATTATTTCTTGCAAGAAAGAGCAAGACCTGCATCCAGGGAAGACCAACTGGCCAACTTTAGCGGCAGTCCAAATGGGAGGTGAAAAGTGCTCATTCACCGGGGAGACAGTAGATAGAATGTAAGGAAGAGACCCAATCTGGGAGAGTCTTGGAAAGCCACGAAATCTCACTGCTTTAGGAAACATGTCCCTAGTATGAAAAAAGGACACTTCGAGTGTGGTTCATGGGGAAAATACAAAAAAGTATTAGCACAAAATCCAGTATCTCACTGATAATGAAGGGATACTTAATAAGAGTTTTGGCAATCTCCTTATAGCCAGATGTTGCTGAGAGCACCTGGGGATGCATGCCAAAGGTAGACATTGTCCTATTATTTACCATAACCACCGAGTTTGGGTATCACGTACTACAACATCATGGAATAAAAATGTGCAATGGCTGTCACATACCCACTTCAGGGGACAATTTCTTTTTGTTAAGGTCATGAGTGTGACAGTGATAGTCACAATTATGTCCTTGCTAAAGATGAGTCAAATTAATCAGAACTGTCATTGTTCACAGGACATAGTTGCCTCAACCTTAAAGCTCCCGGCCAACAAGGTCATGTGTCATGTAAGGCGTGTTGGTGGGGCGTTTGGAGGGAAGGTCATCAAAACCGGCATCATGGCAGCTGTCACCGCATTTGCCGCAAACAAGTACGTGGAGAAAATCTGCTAAATACACTACAAAATAAAATGAAATCATGGTGAAAGTTCTCAATATCAGGATTAATGAGGAAGAATCTGGGCCAAGATTATTTAAAATCACATACAATATACAAACATAAACAAGCTGTCAGCTTATTATAACTTCCTTGTCTTATATTGTCAAGCTACATCCTATAAGAATCAAAATGAGAATCAATTACTTTAGACATGACTTCCTTTACTTAGAAGAAAGAAAAAAAATATATATATATGTATATAAAAGAATCAATTACTGAAAAGAATGAAAGCCACAGAAAAAAATATTACCTGGAATACCTGGAAAGTAGACAGAAACAGATCCTGAATGGGTAATGGACTACTAGTCCTTAGCACCTGTTGGACTGACCTATATATGTATAGGTCATTTATATGACTTTTTGGACCATATATATATATTGTCTTGCTTTCAATAGAGACTTTGTTTTTGTTATGTTTACATTAATTTATATTGTTATTTTCTTTTGAGTATCTCAAAACATCATCATAGGAAGTGGTCTTTGGAGCAGGCAGACCTAAAAGGCTTAATTTCTTTGCTGAGTAATATAGGTCAGTTCCAGCAAAAAGACCTGGATTCCAGATCTGTCCTATCAGAGAGTACTTGGCAGTTAGCACCTTCATTTGTGCCAGTTTAAAATGTGGCCTTGGGAAAGTTTGCCTGTAGCAGAGGTTGTTATCACAGTGGGAATACCCCCAGAGCAATACCCTAGAGCCTTGAGCATCCAAGAACCTCCTTCCCACAAGTAGCAAATGCCAGACATTATGCCCTAACCCGAAGGAAGGGGAGGGCACCCGGTATGACTGAGATCAGCAGAAGCTGGGCATGTAGGGTAGTTCTGTGCTTCTGTGATGCATGTAGGCACCACTCAGCCCCACTCAGGCTCTCATCAGGAGTTATATAAACCCCAGATAATACCATCTTGCTAAAAGAGTCTACCTCTCTTGTTTTTTTGCTATTTTAGACACGGTCGTGCAGTCCGCTGCATTTTGGAACGAGGAGAAGACATGTTAATAACTGGAGGCCGCCACCCTTACCTTGGAAAGTACAAAGTGAGTAGAAGAAGAAGGTGAGGGGGAAGGACTTGTGTTGTAAACACAACCTTCCGTCAAGGCAGAGGGCAATGTTTGGCTACTTTCTAATGGGGAGTGACTATGAACAAATCAACAAATTATCCAGCTTTCTATTCCTTGTGCTGACTGTTTAATCACTGGTTAGTGCGATGAAGCTTTTCTGCTTTGCTCAAAGATATCAATTTAAGAAAAAAATGCTAGCTGGTATTGGCTGTTACAGAGTAAATAATTGGAAAACATGAAGATATATGTCTGTGAAAGTAAATCTGATAACCATGCTTATTCCCACATGTAAAGCAGGTGAAAATTGAATAATTCCCATAACAATAGTGTTATGTGAAATTGCAATTATTTGCAGATGTGTTCTTCATTTTTCAATACATCATGGATATTTTTGTAAAAATGGGTCCCAGAAATTTCTAGGAAAATTTTCACAGTAGAAAGTAACTGTACTTTTGCTTTATAAGAAATAATTTTACTTGTCACAGTAGGCTAACTGCTCTAAAAAACAGCTAAAAACTCTCAGGGACTGAGACATTAAAAAGTGGACGAAAGACATGAACAGGAGCTTTTCAAAAGAAGATAGACTTATGGCCAATAAACGTATGAAAAAATGCTCAACATGTGTAATCATCAGGGAAATGCAAATCAAAACCGCAGTGAGATGTCACCTAACTCCAGTGAGAATGGCTTTTATCAATAAGTCCCAAAACAACAGATGCTGGTGTGGATGTGGAGAGAAAGGAACTTTATACCCCATTGATGGGACTGCAAACTAGTGCAACCTCTATGGAAAACAGTATGGAGATACCTCAAAGAACTAAAAGTAGACCTACCATTTGATCCAGCAATCCTGCTACTGGGTATTCACCCAAAGGAAAAGAAGTCATTTTATCAAAAAGACACCTGTACTCGAATGTTTATTGCAGCCCAATTCACAATTACAAAGATGTGGAATCAACCCAAGTGTGCATCGATTCATGAGTGGGTTAACAAAGTGTGGTATACGTATACCATGGAGTACTACTCAGCCATCAAGAAGGATGACTTAATGCCTTTTGCAATGATTTGGATGGAACTGAAGACCATTATCCTAAGTGAAGTATCAAAAGAATAGAAAAACTAACACCACATGTAGTCACTATTAAAATGGAACTAACCGAAGAGCACACATGTGCTTAGAGGGAAGTAAAACTTAATGGACATCAAATGGGGGAGGGAAGAAGTGGGGATGGGTGAAAACCTACCTAATGGGTACAATGAATACTATCTGGGTGACAGGCACACTTATAACCATGGCTCAAGCATTATAAAAGTGATCCATGCAACCAAAAATATGTATACTCCTATACTATTAATATTTTGAAATTTAAAAAAATGAAAACATAATGCTCTCAGGTTAAGAGATGAAGCACACATAGTAAAACCATGGGGAAAGATGAATGAGTCAGAGTATATCCAGGAGTCTTCTTAAAGAAGGTGAAACATAAATGTTCCTTCAAGAATGGGTAGGCAGAAAGAAGGCATGCCAGGTGGTGGGAATAGTGACAGCAAAATCACAGAAGTGGAATGACATGGCATGTCTGGAAGGGGCAGGAGTGAAGGGAGAGGGGGAATGACTACAGAGTGCTTCCTGGAGGGTAGTGAAAAAGAGGTTAGACTGGTTTAGATGGTGCCTGACTGAGAGAGGCTTGGATTCACTTGCTCTTGTAAGAAAGACTGAGATTGAGTAGTTCCTTGATCAATCTAGTGCTATATCTAAACATGGGCCCTTTGGGGAGGGTAACAGGATGGCCTGAGGAGAAGAGAGGACGGAGGCAGGTGGACCAGTGGGAGGCAGCTGATGTATTCAGACATGAAACAGTTGGGTTCCGAGATAGGATGATAAGATGTAGAAGAGATGAGTCCAAGAGCCATCGTAGTGTAAAATAGGATTTGGTGAAAAGTTTGGCAAAATACAATGGAGAACACAACCACAAACATGACTTGGAGGGTTCTAGAAGAAACAGACAAGTTGGAAGGAGGAACCAATCTGGAAGGACAGTGATGAGCTTGTTTGTGTAAGTGTTGGGGAAGAAGTGACAATAGGATCTTATGCAGAAATGTCATTCACCACCATGGGACTTTGTTAAAAGGACTGGGTTATAGTGATAGAAGCCATCCTCACAGTAGTGATTAAAACTATGAGAAAATAATGTTTTCTGATGGAGAGTAGTATGAGGATAGGAGACAATATTTATAATAGTAATACTAATAATTTATATTTAGAACACTTGCTGTTTCAGGCACTTGCCTATAATTTTCCATGCATTATCTTATTTATTTCCATTTCACAGACAGTGAAAGAAGTTACGTAGCTTGCCTAAAATCACAGCGCTAGTTATATATCCAAGACATCCAGCCAAATCCAATGTCACAAAGCTTTTCCCTATGTGTGGAGGGTTCACAAGGGACAAAGTAAACTTTAGAGAGGCTTGGCCCTGGTGCCAGTACCGAAGGCCAGTTCTCCTCCCACAGGCTGGATTCATGAATGATGGCAGAATCTTGGCCCTGGACATGGAGCATTATAGCAATGGAGGCGCCACCCTGGACGAGTCATTATTCGTAAGTGCTTTGAGAAGCAAGTTCACATTCCTGAAAAAGTGTTACATAAAATGATTTAACTCAGAAAATGTTCAATAGTTAAGTAATATTTAATTATGAAAGTGTGACAATCATTATTGCAAGGGTAGGCACGTGTTACTTACTGGCGCCCACAGCATGAGCCCAGAGATCTTAGCTGAGTCTGCATCTGTGTGTCATCTCCGTGCTTCTCTCTAAGTATTCAGAGCTCTTTTTCCACATGCAAGCATGAGACCAGGCTTTCTCAGCTTTGGCACTACTGACATTCTGGACTGGGCGACTCTTTATTTTGGGGGCTGTCCTGTGCCTTGCAGGATATTTAGCAACATCTTTGGCTTCTGCTCGGTAGTTGTCAATGACACCCCCCCCCCCCGCCAAGTCCTTCACAACCAAAATTGTCTCCTCCGGACATTGCTGAATGTCCCCAGGAGGAAGGTATTGCCCCTGGTTAAGGAACAATGTATTAGATCCAATGCCAAAACATTTTTTTCCATTTTCTCTGTTTTCTAGGGTATTATATTCCTTACATTCTGTAGACCCAGCGCTTAGAACCTGTGAATATTTCAAAGGCTTCTGTAAATGTTTGAAATCTGAAAAAAATGCATGAACTCTAAAATATGAAAAGAAAAAAACAAGTACTTCAAAAGAAAAATTATTCAAATACTTAAAGATTATTTTACAGCAAACACTTGGGGTGTAGATACATTTAGCTCGTTTGATGTGTTGTAGAGGGACTGCCATTTCCGGCCTGGTTTGGGTCGGAGTCTTAGGACAGGGAGACAGGTACAGGGACTTATCGCATCACCTCTGGATTTCTCCAGGTGATAGAAATGGGAGTTCTGAAAATGGACAACGCTTACAAGTTTCCCAACCTGCGCTGCAGGGCTTGGGCGTGCAGAACCAACCTTCCATCCAACACGGCATTTCGTGGGTTTGGCTTTCCGCAGGCGGGGCTGATCACTGAATCCTGTATCACAGAAGTTGCAGCCAAATGTGGTTTGTCCCCTGAGAAGGTAATTCTAAATTAGTCTCACACACAAAAGATATAGAATTCAGAGGTGGGGGACCTTTAGGAGTCATTCAGGTTGAGGAACTGAAGATCCTGGAGGGTCAACGATTTGCTCCAGGTAACCCAGCTGACTAGTTAATATAGAGCCAGAGCTCCAAAGTTCAGTGACCTTTTTCTTACTCACAGTCCTTCTAAAAAATCCTGGAAACAGAGGCTATAGACAAGTAAGCACCGGCTTCTCACCCAGTTAGTGAGAAGCCCCCATCAGTTGAGGGTATAACCGCTACCAACAGTTCCACTAAGCCCCTCGTTCCCTGCCTCCCTAACATCTCAGCAAGCTGTGAAAAAGTTGGTCATTTTAGTTATTCAAATGGTCTCCTTTCAATTCTTTAAGTCTCAGCCCCAACTTCATCCATTTGAATAACTAAAATGACCACATTTTAGTCACTTTCACTAAATGAAAAGTGACACACACAAATGTGTGTCACTTTCACATTTGTGTGTTTTGGAGGTCAGTGGTCTTATCTTGCCATAGCATCTGAATAATCCAAATCATGTGGCTTGGATGACCCTTCAACTGGTATTCCCAACACAAGTGGAATTAGGCGTCTCTAGTGTACCCGGACTGTGTTGAGTCCCATATGAATATAGGGGAAGAATCCCTTTCTTTGAATTTGCACAGCAGCAGTGTAGAAAGCGTTTAAGTAAGTGCTAACATATCTGAGAGGCTTCAAGTAAAGGAAGAAGAGAACGCTGTGTGTGGGGAAAGGCTTCTACAAAGACTAAGTAAGACTCAGCTTGGAGCTTGTAGGATGGGCAGAATTTGACCAAGAGGACAATGGATGGGCGAGACTATGTCTGCTGGGCTCCCCGCACCCCCACTTTAATCTCCTTTTCCTCCATAGGTCCGAACGATAAACATGTACAAGGACTTTGATCAAACACCCTACAAACAAGAGATTAATGCCCAGAACCTGATCCAGTGCTGGAGAGAATGTATGGCCATGTCTTCCTACTCGCTGAGGAAAGCAGCCGTGGAAAAATTCAACATGGAGAATTATTGGAAGAAGAAAGGGCTGGCCATAGTCCCCCTGAAGTTTCCTGTTGGCCTTGGCTCAGTCGCTGCTGGTCAGGTCAGTCTCTAAACACACCCAGAAGTGGCCAGACAAAACAAAAGATGTTAAAGAGACTTTTCCTTAAGTCAGGTTAGCCAGGGGGATGCAGCGCCCAACTGTTAAACTTCTTCCGAGTCGTGCTTAATCAAGCCAGCTTTCTTCCAGAGGAGACAAGAGCTCCTCCGCCCGCATCCCCACAGTTGGTGAGAAACATTCCTGCTGGGAAATTGGGAGACTTGATGTTTACTCCTGGCCCTGGCAGTAAGCAGTGGAGCCAACTCACTCTGGGCCCGGATGGCCCATGTGGAAAGTGAGAGAGCAGGAGCGACGCCCTCCACGACTCCTCTCCAGCCCCTGTGATTCTGTGTCGCTGGGCTGTGAATTGAAACGGAGGTGCCCACTCCTTTTGGGTGGGGTGGGTTGGGGTAAACTAAATCCAGAAAAGTAAATCACTTCAATATCTTTTTAAACACAGTTTTCAGAGTTTGTTCATCTCATAGCTGTTAAAAGTATAAAGGGGAGGCCTGGGAACCTCTCTTGTAGTTTATTTTCTTTATTTGATTAAATAAATCCCCTTGCTTTGTTGCTAAATCCCACTTGCTGTTTCCACCTCTTCATTCGTGAATGAAGCTTACCCCTGATGGCTGGTGGGGGACCGTGCTGTTCTGGCTCATGGCGCAGTCGTGACGGGGGACCCCTACTATCTATTTTCCTACATGTATGTATTCGTGTACATACAGATAAGCCAGAGGAGCCCTCACAATTGGTTTCACTCCTCTTTGCAGGATTCACGCCTTGGGCTGAGCCATGAGGAAGGCACGGCAGGCGTGTTGCCTGATCACAGAAGAGCAGCGAATGGGGGGAGCTGGGAGAGGAGCATTAGTGTGGATGTCATATGTTGAAACAGGAGCTGACGAGGCCAAGAAAAGTGGGGGAGGGGGTCCTCCCACATTCCTGAATCTGCCTGTTCACCTAACTTTCCTAGTTGAGCCTTGGAGTACCTTAGAACGTTTGCATGCAGCTTTGATTGTAGGCAGGAGTGGGTCAGAGAAGTAGTGTTATAAAGGATGATCTTATTGCAGGCTTCTCATTCCTTGCCTGCTTGTGAAGGCAGAAACTAGCACAGAGCCATTTAGTCATCTGCACACAATTGACTCAGATGCAAGAGACAGAGGGCTATGGGTAAGGAACTAAGGCAAAAACAAGGTTATTAATGAATGATAAGAAAGTGAAACAGCCATATTGCTGATATGGAAAAAGTTTTAGTGGTCTGGATAGAAAATCAAACCAACCACAACATTCCCTTAAATCAAAGCCTAATCCAGAGCAAAGCCCTGACTCTCCTCAATTCTATGATGGCTAACAGAGGTGGGTGAAGCTGCAGAAGAAAAGTTTGAAGCTAGCAGTGATTGGTTCGTGAGGTTTAAGGAAGAAGCCACCTCCATAACACGAAAGTGCAAGGTGAAGCAGCAAATGCTGGTAGAGAAGCTGCAGCGAGTTAGCCAGAAGATCTAGCTTACATTAATGATGAAGGTGGCTGCACCAAACAATAGATTTTCAATGGAGACAAAACAACCCTATGTTGGAAGAACATTCCCTTAAACCAAAGCCTTCTTACGGATAAGCAGAGAAAGTGGTTTCTTGAGATGGAATCTACTCCTGTGAAGATGCTGCGAGCATTGTTGAAGTAACAACAAAGGATTTAGAATATTATACTTACTTAGTTGACAAAGCAGTGGCAGGTTTTGAGAGGATTGACTCCAATTTTGAAAGAAGTTCTACTGTGGGTGAAATTCTATCAAACAGCATCACATGCCACAGAGAAATCTTTCGTGACAGGAAGAGCCAATCAATGCAGCATACTTCATTGTTGTTTTATTTTTAAAAATTGCCACAGCCACCTCAACCTTCAGCAACCACCACCCTGATCAGTCAGCAACCATCAACATTGAGACAAGACCCTCCACCAGCAAAAAGATTATGATCACTGAAGGCTCAGATGATTGCATTTTTTAGCAAAATATTTTTAAATGAAGATATATATATTTTTAGACATACGCTATTATATTAAATAGACTACAGTATAGGGTAAATGTAAAATATACTAAATAGACTACAGTATAGTGTAAACATAATTTTTATATGCACTGGGAAACCAAAACCCTTGTGTGACTCACTTTATAGTGACACTCACTTTATTGCCATGATCTGAAAGCAAACTTGCAATCTCTCCAAGGTATGCCTGTGTTCAATTCCTGCACTGTGAACACTAAAGGGCACGGACAGTACCTAATTGGCCTCTGTGTTTCCAGTGCCTCACCACAGAACGTGGCACAGAGTAGGGACTCAAATGTCTAAATGGCTGAGACATTTAGGGAATCTGTGCGATTAAAGCTAACTTCTCACCAATACCAGCAGTTGTTGCTTGAAGATTTGAATTTCCCCAACTAAGCCCTCTATTCATATTGGAGAACCATCTGCTCCAACACTCCAGTTGTGCCGATTTTGTAGATGAAGCTTTGCAGAATTATCTTTTGTGGTTCTAACAATGAGCCATCTGGTGGTGCCACTTAACTAAACTGAATTTGACATTTTAAATGGCCTGAGGAGATCACAGCATCACATGGAACAAATTACTCAGCAGTCTTTGATAGAAATGCTGCCCTGGACATGCAGGCTGAGTGCTGTCACCAGCAGGGTCACACAATGTAGGAAATGTACAATCCACTGTAATTATAGTTCAGTCAGATGTGCCAAGTCCAGCTATGAATTACACCCACTTTCTGCAGAGCCAAGAAGGCCAGATGCAGAGTCTACAAGCTTAAGCAACAGATCGAAAGGCTGTGCTATTGCAAGTTCACTTATCAAACATTTATTGAGCACCTACCACAGGTAAGATACAATGTTACATTCCAAGAAATGCCTTTGGACATAATCCTTCCTTTCCAGGGACTCGCATTCTAGCCAACTTCAGTCAAGTGCCACAGAATGGGGCCCAGGAGCTACTGTTGCAGCTGGCATCACCTGCCATCTAATGCACAACCCCAGGTCCACCAGCTCTGGGCTCTGTGTAGAGGAAAGCTACTCCTCATCTTTACTCTTTTGAGAATAAATGGCCTGGAGCCCAAGATGGTGTTTCCAGGAGTCACGTGTCAACGAGCAGTAAAACATGCTCTGCTGCATCTTCCCAAGGCCCTTGGGCATGAGTGTTATGGCTACTGTGCCTTCTTCAAGATTCTAAGAGTCTCCTTTGGGCTGCGAATGTATGTGCCTTTGTCCTCAGAGAAAGGGCACCCCAATGTCTCTGTTTCCCAGTACATTTCTACTTTATACCTGCTGCCCAAGTAAACAGAGCCCATTTTCACTGTCAAATTGTCTTATTTGGAACAATAGAGACTTCTGGTTGTCATTTACTGGGATGATGAACCTTTGGATACCAATAAAGAGGCAGTTTTCCAAGTGTGATCCACAGCCCATAGGTGGCTGTCAAGGTTCTTTTTGTGGGCAGAGAATTGATCAAGGAATACAGCACTTTCCTTGGGTTTATCTGGTGATTGATGTGAAATTCCATCCACTTTTACTTGTGACCAGGGTTGCTTACAAGTAATCTAAGTGGGTAGTTAAGGCTTACTAAAATTTTAGGTTCATTAAGTGGAAATAAGCTTGTTACCAGAATTTTCTGAAGACCCTGCCATTAAATTGTAGATTATTATGCCACTGTGCATAGAAACTTAGATATTAAGAAACCTAGCTGACAGAGCTTTAAGTGACCCCTGGCTTACCCAGACCACATCCATGAGGTTGGCACTTCCCAGCTGAAGAGCTGCAGCGGTTGCCTTGCAGGCTGTCCTGGTTTACAGTGGAACCCTGCAGAGACATCTTCTCTAGGACCATATGCTATTGATGTTGTCTTATTAATATATTGGAGGCTCAAAGTGGAGAAAGCAACCTTGTGTTCAGCAGCCCCCTGGGATATCTCCGTACTCTAGTTTAACACTGGCAGGCTTGCAAGAAGGCACATTCTTGTTAATCGTAAAACATATTTAGCCTAGAGTCTGGATGTTTCTTATTGCAGCAGCTTCTCATGCTATTGGCAGGCAGGTTCCTTCTTGATCCTTGTGAGGTGCCATACAGTTAGATACAATTACTTCCAAGTTCCCTTTCAACTCCAAAGCTCTGTAATTCTGTACCACGATGATTTACAGTGGGCTTAGCTCATTTTGCAGCAAAAAAATTAATGTCTATTCATCCTGTCTTATTTGGATTTTCATTTTCACTCCTCTGCAGCACTCCTACAGCTATGGGATTATGTGTACACACAAACAGTTATTCTCCCTCTCGCTCAACCTATCTCTACTTAACTTTGTATTAAGCCCCCTTCTTCCAGAAAGAAACCTAAAATGTTGCTCCACTCTGGGCCAGGGAGAGAGGGGTTCTTGGAGGTACCAGAGTGCTCAGATGTCCTAGTTAGGAAATAGTAGCTTAAGGAACACAGTCTTGCCATAGACTCAAAGCCACCTAGGGGCAACATGGCCTCTCGTGGGATGACCACAAGGCAGTACTAGCCCAGTATTGCCCTGGCTCTGCTCAGTACTGTCAGGGCAATGGGAAAAGCATCTCTGTGGTTTTTTTTTTTTTTTTTGACAGGAGCTAGGGAGATGGAAAGGGGACTCATTTCCAAGGAAAATGTTTTAATTGACATGATATGTGATAATATCATCAAAAAGCTCATGGATACTGTTTTTATCTTTTCTGCTTAGGCTGCTGCCCTGGTCCACGTTTACTTAGATGGTTCTGTGCTGGTCACTCATGGTGGAATTGAAATGGGGCAGGGCGTCCACACTAAAATGATTCAGGTAAGATTGGAAATAACTGGATTAGGTTGGATGTGTGCTTGTAGAGATGCTCATGAAAGAAAAACTATCAGTATATATTTTCCATTCCAACATTAAGGATAGGAAGCTTTAGTGTTGACTGCTTAAGCTGTTAAGCTATTAGCAGAAACTGGAAAAACAAGCCAATTTTGTAACTGAACTTCCTAAAAGAATGTGTCAGAAGAATCTCCAATTGTTTTATTGCTAAAGAAGGTGATGTGTTTATTGCTGCTTTCCTTTAGATATACTAACAATTGAGTCGTCTTTTTCGAATCTTTGTTGGGCAATAAAATGATGTCTAAATTCTGACCTACTGCATTATTTCTTACCCTTTTCATATTAAGGGCCCTGAACAATTGACAATATAAATTACATTTGGTATTTCTAGCCAAATTTTGCCAGTTTTCTTTTGGCTCACTTATTTTAGATTAATTTTAAGCTACTGTTTGTATATTAATCATAACAGTAACATTATAGATTATAAAACACTTCAAAGAGGAAGAAAAATTTTTTTAAAAAGACCTTACACAAATCCACCGCTTAGAATAAACAGCATTTGGGGTCTTTCCATCTTGTCTTCTTTCTTTTCCAACAATTGCTAGCATGCTTTTATATAATTTTGTACCCTGTTTTTTTTCCCACTGATCCTTATATAGAGTGAGCACTTCCTCCTGTCATTAAGAATCCTTTACAATCATGATTTCTAATGGCTGCATTTGGATGCATGTATAATTTATTTAACCATCCCCCAACTGTTGAACACTTTAGTGAATATATTTGTACATTAACTCGTGATCATATCAGTGTTTGTTTTCTTGAAATAAATTCCCAGAAGTAGAATTACTTGGTCACAGGGTGTTAGTATTTAAAATTATTTGACACACATCATCAGATTGTTTTCCAGAAAGTATCCATCTCATTATATCCCTAACCAACATTGCATGTTATGGATTGTTGAAAATTTTTAGATAATTTGATAGGTAAATGAAAGTATTTCATTATTACTTTAATTTACATTTTTCTGGGTATAGAGATGTTGAATGTATGTTTTATTTCATGTTAACTTGAGAATTGTCTGGTCATACCTTTCCCCATTTGGAGGGTGAGATTTCAGTGTTTTCCTTATTGAACCACCAGAGACCTTTACATTCTAAGCCTATGCACTCTGTGCAGACGATCTGAGAGCCAAGCATTATGGAAGGGCTCTGTATGCCTATGTCCTTGTAGAAGTTGTGGACAAACATTATTAAGCCATGCCACTAGCAGGAAAGAGGAGAATTCTGGATGAGCTAAAGTTAGCCATATGATTTTGTTCTCTAGTACTAACAGTAAAGGAAGAATAAAGCAACCAGCTAAGTCCTTGTGTTGGCACATGGCCCTGGCACCATCCCCTTCTTCTGTGACCCGTGTATTCATGCTGCTGCTTTTCCAAAGCCATTGCCCTCTCCACGAGAAGTTCTCTATTCCTGGAGCAGCTCCACAAATGTGGATAGGAGATAGACATCTGCTGTCATTGATGAAGTTGTCTTTGCTAGAATTTTGCAGAGTGTGGTGGTAGGAGAGACCTCGAAGGTGTTGACTTCATGATGTGAAAACTTGAATGAAGTATTTCTTCCTGCTTTGGCCTGAGGCCTCACCTCCTCTTTCTGATGTTATTGCATATGAGAAAGTCAAAGAAAAAGAAAATGTATTTAGGACTTGGGGTCCAGACTAGCTACAGGGTTTTTAGAAAAGAGAAACTGGAGGAATTTGTGGTTCTGCTCCCTTGGCCATGCTGTGCATCTAAGGGCTTTATACACATGCTACCACTTGGGCATGTGCACAAGTATACGACTTATCAAAGTATTTGAAAAGAAACTTTCTCCTAAAATCCAGGTGGCCAGCCGTGAATTAAGAATGCCGATGTCAAACATACATCTGCGTGGGACAAGTACAGAAACTGTCCCCAATGCAAATGTCTCTGGAGGGTCTGTGGTGGCGGATCTCAACGGGTTGGCAGTAAAGGTAACAATCACAGCAGTGGCGTCCAACTCATTAGCCCTTGTCAGGGCCAAATACATGGGTGGAGCTCAGAAGATGTTGAGAGGTAATCCATCTTTTATCTCCTTCCCCCAGTCTCCCGCTCAGTCAGAGGTACAGCACCCAAAAGCTCTCCTGTGCTGGAAATGCCACCTCTTTTTCTCCCTCACTCCCGACTTCTCACTGGTCAGCAAGTCCTTTCAGTTCTACGCAAGGATGTCTCTGTGTCTTTCCACTTCCGTGTTATGTTAATATCGCTTTGATTCAGGCGTCCACCTCTCACCAGGGCCATTGCAAGGCTTCTGTCTCTCCACCCCAACTTCCTCACCTTCCACTCTACTACCCACTAAATCTGATCATGCATGTTTGAAAACAGGGGCCAGTGGTGCCAACAGTTTTTCTAAGTCCTGACTTCTTAGCACGGCTTACAAGCCCAGCTCACACACACACACAGAGATGAAACCTTGCACATCACCTTCTTACAGTATTGGTCTCTTATCCATGTTCCCCCTTAGATAAGCCTATGGAATGACACGTATCATGTTGTTTCAAAATTGGCATTTGCATGAAATTATGCTCGTAATTTTAATTAAAAAATAATCCCTAGGATGCCTGTCAAACTCTTCTGAAACGCCTTGAACCCATCATCAGCAAGAATCCTGGAGGAACTTGGAAGGATTGGGTGAGACTCACTGGTTCTCTGTGTTTTATGTTAGAAAAAAAGGGGGAAGGCGAGAGTGAGAGAAATATGCGTGAATTAAATAGCTGCAGAAAGGGCACATTGAAGGTACCACCGTGAAGGTATCACTGTTGCATAATGATAAATCAGAGGCCCTTTGGCTTTCAGCACATGGAAATCCTATCACCATGTGGTGGAAGAACTCTTGCACCTGGGAAAATTTTCTGTTTTAGAAAAAGATGGTTCTTCTGCCAGAACTCCTGTTTTAGGCTAGAATTACTTAATGTTTCTTCGTATCAAACCTAGGTATTTTCTGGATAATAGCTGTAAATCTGCTTGTTCTCCTTTTTGGGTTCCACTGTTCCTAAAATAGAAAAACAATATTAGCATCATTCTATGAAAGTAATAATCATGTAACCACTCATTAAAAAATAGTAAACCAAGCCACTGGGTGTATGTTCATCCATTAGTAGACGCTCAGTGGAATGGAAATATTTAACTCCTTCCTTTTATCTACTTACAATCTATTTGGAAGTGAAGAAACATACTCTAAAGTCAACTAGCAAACTTTTCCAAGTAGTAACTTATAAAGTACCAGATGATGTGGAACGAATATCCATAAAAACTGGGAGCATGTGTCATGCTGACTATTCTAGAATGTCGGGTTTTGCAACATTAAAAGCACAGCTCTGGGGAAAATTATATGTGGGGAGTCCCACTTAGAAATGGTTCTTGCTATTCTATAGAGTAAGGACTCATTTTATGATGCGTATTTATGGGAGCTCTCAATCCTTTCTGGGCATATTTGTTTCTTCCCTCTGCACTGTGCTGCCTGAGCCCAAAAGGCTGAGTCAGTCTGGAGACAGCTGGAGAGAGACGCAGCATGGAGAGTCAGTCCTCCACCAGCCCACTTTCTTCTGGAATGACCGCACTTCTCACTTTCTTTCTTAGACCTGGGGACTTGGACCTAATCCCCATTTTTCTGTAGAGTAGTCAACTGTGTGCACTACAGAGTCAGGAGAACTTTTGGTGTAAATGGTGCAATTTAGCAAAATTATTCCCCCTCAGCTGAAACTGTTATGGATACCTGATAATAAAATGAAACATCTAACCAATCATTGTTTCCTACAATGTCCCATGTTAAGAGGCGGAGTCTTTCCAGATAACTGAGTGGATTTCTTCATAAGCAGAACATATGTTGATGACGTTAGCCTAGTCCATAAGTATGATATACCACCCAGGCATTTATTACCATCATACGCCCTGGAGAAATGCTGTTGCTGCAAGCAGTGAACCACAAATGCCTGTGGAGATGGAGAATGCTGAAAGGAACAAATTAATCTTAGTCTTTCTTAATTATTACTGCTGATAGCTTTATTTAACATGTAGTCAAATTAAAATTGGAGTCTTGAGTGATTCTTTCTTTAGACAGCCTTAGTGCATCGTGTTATGCTTTTCCTTCACAGGCACAGACTGCCTTTGATGAAAGCATTAGCCTTTCGGCTGTTGGATACTTCAGGTAAACTGTCCTTTCAGTCACATGCTATGAAAAATAACAGTGGTATCTTGAGGAGGAGTTTCAGTTTTGTTTGCCATTTTGACCAAAATTGATTTTATACCTTCTAGGTACCCATCATTATAAAGATATTTAATATTAGCTGCCAGTTAATCCAAGTGTCCAGAAAGACTTTTGCTAGGAAAAATAGGCACACAAATAAAATTCAACTGAATTGATGATTCAAATCATACTGGATGGTATTATAAGGCTCTCTGGGGTTAATACTCTGAATCTACAGCAGTGGCTGACTTTTTGTTGAAAACACAATCTCTCTATTAAGTTAAGAAACAAAGGTAGGAGGATGCAAATTGAACCCATAAGATAGGTACCATTTTACACCTTCAGGATTAGCAAAAAAATTTGACAATAGCCAGGTAAAAAAATGTGAAACAACAGGAACTCACTTAATTTGGAAAACATTTTATTAAGTTATTTTACTGGAGAATGAAAGCCATCAGAAAGCAGGGTGATATGGGAGTCTTATGTGGTTTGGATACTTTGCCAGTTGTCATGGGCGTCCTGGGCACTGGCTGGCTCTTGGAACAGGCATTGGAAGTGTTCTTAATGGCCCACTCCAGGCTCGGGGGAGCAGAGGAGAGAGGGTAGAAGTCCTGGCAAGCTGCTGGCCTGTGCTTCTTTTTTACCATTGACATGTATCTGATGTCCTTAAAGAGGAGTTGGGAACAGAGCAGGCCATGGAGCCCGATAGTGACAGACCAGAGTAGTAGCAAAGGATGAGAGCCAGGGACCTGGCCCCTCACACACAATGTTGATTTCTGAAGCCAGAAAGATAGACAAAGCACGCCAGTGTGTGATACATGTTGAATTCCCCAAATCTGATTACAGTATGGTTACATGACCCAACATTAGCCAAAAGCCATAAGATTGCTGATCATGAAGTCAGCAGCTCACCCCCAAAAGTAAGGAATCATCAGCCAAGAGTAATGGGATGTGTTTATCAGACAAAGCAAGTTAAATAAGAAAGAACTAAATATTTATTTATTCAACAGACTTACTGAGCATGCATTATATATTGGCATATCATTGTACGAGCATATTCCTCTGGTTCACACAACTCATATGGGTCTGTGTAATCATCCTAGTCTGTGATTAGGGGACTTGATCAGTTAACACCACTCCTCAATCATCCTGTTTCCTCCAGGGGTTATGAGTCGGACATGAACTGGGAGAAAGGTGAAGGCCATCCCTTCGAATACTTTGTTTATGGAGCTGCCTGTTCTGAGGTTGAAATAGACTGTCTGACGGGGGCTCATAAGGTCAGTTGCAATCAGAAAGGTCTTCAAGTTGCACTTAAGATGCACCTACATTGCATGGATGCCACCTCTCCGAGGAGAGGTGGGTGTGGGACAGCACTTGGCCTACGGGTGATTTCTCTGGAGTACCAGGAGAAAACGCTCAACATTTGCCGTGGCGGTATCGTTGCTTCCAGTGGAAAACAACTGGTGGCCCATCTTCTTTACTTACTTGGCCCTTTGCATTGAGTCAGGAAAGAAACTACTTCAAGAGAGATACACAGCCTAAGGGGGCTTCCATGTGGACTGGTGGCACAACCAGCAATCCTCACCTCTTGTGAGAAGTGCCAAACTGTGACATTCTTTTTTTTTTTTTGAGATAGTGTCTCACTCTGTTGCCTAGGCTAGAGTGTCGTGGTGTCAACCTAGCTCACAGCAACCTCCAACTCCTGGGCTCAAGCGATCCTCCTGCCTCAGCCTCCCGAGTAGCTGGGACTACAGGCATGCGCCACCATGCCCGGCTAATTTTTTATATATATATTTTTAATTGTCCAGCTAATTTCTTTCTATTTTTTTTAGTAGAGACGGGGTCTCGCTCTTGCTCAGGCTGATCTCGAACTCCTGAGCTCAAACGATCCGCCTTCCTCGGCCTCCCAGAGTGCTAGGATTACAAGCATGAGCCACCATGCCCGGCCAAAACTGTGACATTCTTGAAGATTTCATAGGCATCCATGTTCCACTAATAAGCACCAAGAGCCAGCCCAGGGAGGGCAGTGGCCAGTTTTTTATATCTTTTACTTTTAGGTCTTGCTTTTTAGATCATTTAAGAGCATTCTTATGCTTTTAAGGGATGCCATGAAGAAATGCATACACAGATTCACATGCACACACACACAACTCAGAGAGCAAGTTGTAGTGTCAGATTTATTCTCTCCTCTGCTCCAAAACTGAAAAATCTGGAACAGCAGATGACAGTTTAAAGACTTTTTTGTTGATGCATCCTGAACTCTACGGAACTCTATGGTAAACATCACTCTGCCAGTTGTATTCTAGCCATGAAGTTTTGCAACAAGAATGATGAGGGCCATGGACATTATTTTTTGCTGTGTCATACGATGTGAGTTAAACTCAATCTGTTGCATCACCCAGCTTGAATTAAAATCAAGTAAATATTTTTTCTCCTATCATTTCCAAGAAAAAAAAAAACAGTGCTTAAGCTGGTTGAAAATATTTGTATAACTTTGAAAGTTTTACATAATAAACTTAGTCACATAATAAAATCTTTGTTGCTTCTTCTCCTGAAATAATGTGGCCCAAAGAAAGGTTTTATACCAAAGCTAGCCTGGCAGGAACTGTTTCTCAGTTTCAAGTTATTTTCATTAAAATAAACATTTTAACTTTTTTTTTATTACTAGAACCTCAGAACAGACATTGTCATGGATGTTGGCTACAGTATAAACCCAGCCCTTGACATAGGCCAGGTATGTGCCTTGCTTTCCTGTTTGTAAAAGCCAAAACTGATGTGGGGTTTGCAGGGGAACATTCCATCAGGTTTATTCATCATCTTATATTTCTACCCCTTTAGTCAAACTTTCCATTCAGGCCAGCTGCAGAGCTCAAATTTCTTACTGTTTAAAAAGGGAAAGGAAGAAAGGTGTCTTTAGGTACTTTTTGAAGAAACATACAGTCTGCAATTGGGAGCTTGAGTGAGGCAAGACCAAGCCTGGAGGTGACCAGTGAGCCCCAAACCTTTGAGTATGAGTAGAGTTTATGCTGAGGGCTGAGCCTTCGCCATAATGTGGGCTGCAGCTTCAAGGAACTTAAGATTGTGTTGGGACAACAAACCTCAAATAGAGCAGTAGCTATTGATAGGCAGCCTGTGGGCTGAATTCTACCTACAGACATCTTAAAATTTAAATTTGAAATAATTGACAAGGTTGGAAAATCACAAATATGTAGCTTCTCTTGAAAACAGAAAACTTGCCAGTGCTGGACCTGCATTTCCATAAGGCACAAGTTGGTTAGCTGCACCTTCAGAGAGTCACACACTCTCCAGTGACACAGGACCCACCTGGAATCTTCATACACTTGCTTTATCTGCCTCGAACCCGTGCACAGTTCAGCTCACCGCCTCCAACTTAGAGTGTAATCTAAGGTCCTCTCCAGTCATGTCACTGTGTCGTCAGACTGGGGAGAATCTAGGGCGTGGAGAAGTCAAAGGAGGCTTCAGGGAGGACCTAGGTGTGCACCAGGTTGTCAAGGGAAGAGCAAGAAACACTGGTCTGGTGAAGAAGAGTGAAGGAAATCAACCAAAAGAAAGACATGAAATTCAGCACACGTGTTCACGGCCTGCGAAGAGGCCAGGGAAGATGACCATGGCGAGGGCCTGTGTGGTAGGCGAGGGCCTGAGGCAGAGTCAGAGAGCGGAAGAGGCCGTGGGGAGGACCCCAGAGAAAGGACTTAACTTAGTGGGAGGAGGTGACGTGGCCGGGGAGTGGCCGGGAGTTTTAGGAACACTCATCTTTACCTCAGAGTCCAGAGATGTGAGGCCGGCAGCTTGTGAGCCTGGTGGGAGAATGAGACGACGGGATTCCAGCTTCCGCTAGTGCGTTGGGGTCTGCGGACACAGTCAGAGCGTTTCATCTGCCTCGCAGGCAGAAAATAGAGGCCGTTTGGGCTACAAGCTCTGTGAGGACTCTTCTCAAGCTGTCATTTCAATGGCCAAACCAGGATCAGAACCCAAGTCGTTGGACTTTGAACTTAGCGCTGCATGGGAAGTTTAGAAATGCTTTTAGGAAAACTTTCAGCGACACTCCAAGAACCCTGAAAACCTGCTTGAACTGTAATTGAAAAATTCCAACAAACAGCATCAAGTTGAAATGCTACTTACTGTTAGTGTATTTTCTCATACATGGAAATTCTCCTTTTTCTTTTCTTTTCTTTTCTTTTTTTTTTTTTTGGCTCAGATCGAAGGTGCATTTATTCAAGGCATGGGGCTTTATACCATAGAGGAACTGGATTATTCTCCTCAGGGCCTTCTGTACACTCGTGGTCCAAGCCAATATAAAATTCCTGCCATCTGTGACATCCCCAAGGACTTGCACATTGCTTTGTTGCCTCCGTCTCAAAACTCGAATACCCTGTATTCGTCTAAGGTAAGCCCTGCTCTGGGAACAAATGCACGTTTATATGATGCTTGTGGGGCGGCAGGAGGGCTACATCCACCTCTTGGTTGGGATTTTTACCGAGGCTACGGAAGAAAAATCCCTATTAAACATTTTAATTATAAAGTAATTTAACAACAGGATAAAAAAAATTTGAATATTCCAAATCCTGGAGACTAATATGAACTACTGTTGCCATCAGGTTATATCTGATTTGCCATCTTGCAATAATTATCTTTATGCTTATATGAGGCTTTTTGTGTTTGGCATTCTTTCCTTAGGCCAGATTTCCAAGAATGGGAATACTGGGTCAAAATATGAAATTACTTTTTTAAAAAAATATTTACGTAGTATATAATATTATATGCATATACACGATATATGCACATATACATATGTACACATATATACACAGTGAGAGAAAGAGTCACCATCTAGCTGGCTTGCTTCCCTGCCAGGGTATGGGAGAGTCTGGGGTATTCCTGGGCTGCTCGGTGTTCTTCGCTCTCTGGGACGCGGTGCGTGCAGCACGGCAGGAGAGAGGCCTGTCTGGGCCCGTGAGGTTCAGCAGCCCGCTGACCCCAGAGAAGATTAGGATGGCCTGTGAAGACAAGTTCACAAAAATGGTACGTTCTGCCCAGTGGAAAAAAACAATTACAAAATTCTGAATTTCGGGCCCCTGTCCTTGGTAGAGTTCCGTTAACCCACCGCTGTTGTGATCCGTGGAAGAAAAGGTGACAGGAATCCTTAGGGCCTTTGGGCAGGAGAAGAGCAGAGTGGCCCTGGAACCTGAGCCCCATGGGTTGCGTTTTTCCATCTGCCTGGCCCTGCTTGGCTTGCAGTGGGGCTCAGTTCTCTACCACTTGACAGAAGAAGGTTCATTCCTGTTAACTGTTTGTTCCTCCCTTGTTCTGTTCCCTTCTGAGGACATCCTGGTCAGGAATAGAAGTTCAGAAACTGTGCCCTGAACCTAGGACACCCAGGCCAAGGATATGGACCCCTCCGACAGTCTGCCTCCACCCCGACCCCAGACAGCCGCCGGGAAAGTGGGATCACAGGAATCCCCCCAGCAACAGCTCCACTGCTGAGCAGACACTCAGCCCTCCTTGGGTGTTTTCAGTGACAGGGTTTTTAATGACGGCAGGAAGTCAAGCTGTGCACAGTTATTCCCTGACTCTAAGAAAGCTGTTCCTTGCATTGAAAGGAAAGCCCCTCCTCCACTCCCCCACGCTCTTTGTGGCATCGTTCATGGCTCTCCCTAGGCCCCCACCAGCCACGCCTTCCATGCTGGAGAAACAGAGACCACCCCACTCTTCATGGCCCTCTCCCAGCGTAAGACCATAACCCTGTAGCCACCCTGCCCTCTCCCGGATGCCTCCACAGGTCATAGCTGCTGTTCCCCGACCTCTCAGAGTCTGGTTGCCCCCTGGTGGTTTTTAGCCTATTTTATGTTCTGCTATTTTTCACCTAAGTCACAAACATTTTCCAAATAGCAAATATCCAAATTTATTCTTTTATTCTAGATTCCAAGAGATGAACCTGGATCCTATGTTCCTTGGAATGTACCCATATAAATCAAATACAAACTTCTGGAGAAAATGGGGTGACTCTTCCTGCATGGCAATCTAT
The DNA here is from genome assembly GCA_963575035.1 of Avahi laniger. NCBI lineage: Eukaryota > Metazoa > Chordata > Mammalia > Primates > Indriidae > Avahi > Avahi laniger. The sequence goes on along the minus strand of CAUYSK010045285.1, from coordinate 10,289 downwards.
TCAGTCTCTATGCTCTAAGATGCTAGATCCGAAAGACAGATTTTCACAGTTCAGAAATCATCCCACAGAATGTTGCTTTTATATGAAGCTGACTTGAAATGTTCCATTTAGGTTTGACAGATATGCTTAAGCAATTTATAAATCATTTTAAATGGTATAAATACTAATTGGTTTCCTCTAGGGTGATAGTCTCCATCACTCTGTCCCTTAGATCCATCCAGCTAAATGGAATAGACAAAGACTTGTGTGTGACTCATATTTGGCTTGTATCCACCAACAGGAATTATACTGTCTAGTGCAAGGCAATTTTCTAAATAATTCTATTATTAGCATGAACTATAAAGTTGTCATTTTTTTCTCATTTGTCCTTTTCTGCTATCACCCTCTTTTTCTTGTCAGGATAAATATAGACACTGTACCTAAAAAGTCTGTGGGATCAAAGAAAAAATAGAAAATTGGACTTCAACAAAGCTAAAAAACTAAAAACGTTTGTGCTTTAAAGGATACTATCAAGAAATTAAGAAGAAATCCAAGAATAGGAGAAAATATTTGTAAATCATATATCTGATAAAGGTCTTTTATCCAGAATGCATAAAGAACTTTTATAACTGAACAATAAAAAGACAACTCAATTTAAACATGGGCAAAGAAATTGCTGGATCATATAGTAGTTCTGTTTTTAGTTTTTACCCTAAATACCTTGACTTGATTATTACATATTCTATGCATATAAGAAAATATTACATGTATCCCATAAATATGTACAAATACTATGAATCAATAAAATTTTTTAAATGGGCAAAGGAATTGAATAGACATTTCTCCAAAGAAGATAAATAAATGGCCAATAAGCACATGAAAAGATGCTCAAACTTACTGGTCATTAAGGAAATGCAAATCAAAATCACAATGACATACCATTTCACACATACTAGGGTGGTTATAATCAAAATGATAGACAGCAGTAAGTTTTGGCAAGAATTGTGGAGAAATTGGAACATTCTTCATTCCTGGGGGGCATGTAGAATGGTGTAGACACTGTGGAAAACAGTTTGGCAGTTCCTCAAAAAGTTAAACATAGTCAACATAGAAGTTAAACATAGAATTATCATACTCTTAGGTATATACCCAAAAGAACTGAAAACATGTTCAAACAAAAACTTGTTCATAAATGTTCATAGCATTATTCATAATATCCAAAAATTGTAAACAACCCAAATTTCCATCAACTGATAAAACACAATAAATGAAATATGGTATATCCATACAATGGAATTCTATTCAGCCATACGAAAAATAAAGTACTGTTACATTATAACACGAATAGACCCACATTATCCAGATGAAAGAAGCCAGACACAAAAGGCCACATATTGTATGATTCCATCTATACAAAATGTTCAGAATAGGCAAATTCATAAAGATAGAAAGTAGATTAATGGTTGCCAGAGGCTGAGGGGATAGAGGACTGCTAATGGGTGTGGAATTTCTTTTTGTGGTGATAAAAATTTTCTAAAATTGGTGGCGATGATTGTACAATGTGAATATACTAAAAGCAACCAAATTGTGCACTTTATAAATATGAGTTTTATGATATGTTAATTGTATCTCAATTTTTTAAAAGAAGCATCTGTGGAGAGAAATAGAAAACTTGGGAAAGGTTGAGGAATTGTAAGAATGATGAGAAATCTACCCCGATGGCACTGGGAGACACGGAAACCTCAAAGGGAGGCTAAGCAAGACACAGTCACGGAAAAACTCCATTTCCATTAATAGCAGAGCAAAGCACCTGCACTGAGCTATTCTATAAAGCACTAGAGACTTAAGATATGGTATCTTCTCCCTGTCACACCATCAGCGTGGAGACTGTTGTCCCTGGGGCACGGTTAAGACTATAATGGTTCTTTAGTGGCCTCAGACTAATGACTAAGGTCATTCTTGTTACGGTTTCGTGGGTCTCTCCCTTTAGAGAACAGATTTTCTCATTAATACCACAGATATTTATGGAGTGTCTCCTCTGTGCCAGGCACTGTTCTAGGCATTTGGGATGGATCAGTAAACAAAATAGACAGAGATCCCTGCCCTGGGGAAGATCCTATTCTGGTCAGGGGAGACAGATTAAAATAAAATAAAAGTAATAAGGGAATGAAAGAGTATGACTGATGTTGGCGAGGGCTAAGGGGAAAGTAGAGGTTGAGCAGGTTACTCATGACTGATAGAGAGCACGGGGCAGGAGCAGGTTGCAGCTGGACTAGGTTAGGGAAGGCCCTGCCAAGGTGGCAGCGTGAGCTGAGCAGGTATCCGGAGGAAGCGTGTTCCAGGAGGAGGCACCAGAGCACAGTCACCCCAGGGGGGCTGGGAGGCATGCTGGCGAGAGGAATGGGCCCAGCCTGTCTGGGGGACAGCAGCGGGGCCACGGGCCACGTACTTGGTGCAGAGTCAGGGAATGGGCAGTCACGTGAGGCCTTGAGGCCATTGTCAGGACTTGGGCTTTGCACCTGAGCGAAGGCAGAGCAGAGGAGCAACGTGAACTTGGTAAAAACTTCTGTTGTGGAGGATCACCCCGGATGCTGTACCGACGCAGGTCGTGGGAGGCAAGGGCAGAAGGGCAGACATAGTTCTCCTCTGCCTTCTCCCTCTCTCTTTCGGGGGTGCCTCCTTTTCGTCCCTTTGCCAACTCCTCCCCCTCCATCCTGCCTCCGTGGATGCTGGAATTCCCGAGGGGCCACCGGTCCTCGTTTCCCATCATCTCACGTGCTCCCTGGCGGTGACCTTCTTTACTCCCTGCTGGGGAAGACTCTGTTGCTCAAGCTTTAGCTCTATAAACCCAACTCCTGCTTGTTATTGCCACTTGGATGTCGGAAAGGCCCCTCAGACTTCATGTGTCCCAAACAGATCTCCTTGGCAGTACAGCCACCCGCAGGTTGTTAAGGCCAGAAACGGGGGAATGATCTGAAAAGCTCTGTGCTCTCCATGCACCCCCCATTCAGGGACGAAATTCTGGCAATCCCACCTCGAGAGAGTTCCTGAATCTGCCTCTCCCTCGCTTTATTTCCATGGCTGCTATGTTTTTCCAAGCCACCTTCCTTTCTCCCCTGACCATTGCAATAGTCCCTTTCTGATTTCCCTGCATTCATTTTGCTTCCCTTCCAAACCTTTCTCCTTCTCGAAGCCACAGTTATATGCGAACGCTTATGGATGCACGCACACACCTGTGCACACACAATGTGATCATGTTACACCCTTGCCTAAAACCCTTCAATGGCTTCCTGTTCATCTCGCCACAGCCTTTGCCTGTGTCCTCTACCTGGAAGGTGCTATTGCTTCCACCCCACTTTGGTCTGAGTGCTATTACGTAGTTACATGAACAAAAGTAACTTGAGGATCTTGTTAAAGTGTAAGTCCTAAGGTCCTGCAAGCCCAGAGGCGATAGGGTGAGATGGAAGTGGAACGTTCAGAACCAAGGCCCGGCAGGACTGGAAGGAGAGGCAGACTGTGTGAGCAGGTGGCCCACACCCAGCCACTCACCACTGCCGCTTCCACGTCTCTCCCTCAGCTCACATCTGGAGCCCCTGGGCAGAGTGGAGGGTCCCTTAAGACAAGCTGACGGAGAAGGGAAGAGTCTGAGCTTGGTTCACAAGTATTGCCTCTGTGTGCACGTACAAGCCAGATATGCAGTGTCTGCACTACAGCCCCTTTAAGAGGTGGTGAGCGAAAGTCTTCCCAATGGGTAGAGCTCTGGGAAACACACCTGGTCAACCACTTTATGTGGAAAACAGAAGTGGCCCAAGGTTAGAATATACATGGAGGAGCAAAATGTTTGGCCGCTGGCCAGGGTCCTGGGAGGGAAAAGGCTGCACACAAGACTCCATACATGGGCACATGGAATGGGCACAACGTGTGAAGATTGTCGTATCACAGTTAACACCAGCAGAAAGCTCCTGCCATGAAAAAGTTGCTAAACAACCAGGTGGACAAAATGACATGGCCATTTGACATTAGCCAGGCTCTGACGTCGGTCACCTCAGTGCTGACACAATGGGTGTGAGAAGAGTCACAGTGGCCCAGAGGAGGTCATGCATGGGCCCAACCGCACGAGCTCCTGCTCACCACACAGCTGTGGATGTCCAATCTGCCCAACACAGAGCAAAGCTAGTCCTCAACTTGGCACCATGTCTCCAGGAGACCAACTGGCCATTTGATGGCAAGCGGGCTACACTGAACCTTTTCCATACTGGAAGGAGCAGTGATTCACTTTAACGGAAATAGATAACATTTTATGGGTGAGGGTTTGACTTGCCTCCCTGCAGGGCCTTAGCCATCACCGCTATCAAAAGGCTTACACAGTGTTAATCCACCATCATAAGATCCCATGTAAATCACGTCAGACCAATTTACAGCAAAGTAAAGACATCCAGTTTACAGAAGGGTGGGAGTGAGTGCGTGACCATGAAACCCACCGGCCACGTCACATGCTGCACCACTCAGAAGCGGCTGATCTGACAGAGCAAGGGAATGACCCAGTGCAGACACAGCTGCAACGCCAGCCAGGCGATGGAGCTCCCTCCTCCAGGGGGCAGGATACTCAAAATTGAGGACTCCATATGATGCTATGTCCCTTGTGGGCAATTAACAGACTTGCAGAAAATAGTTGGGCTTTTATTGTATAGTTAATACCCGTCGTGTATGATAAAAGTCTTCGGATAGAGAAAGTCAAAGCCCTAATAGGAAAAAATAGTCAAAGAACAGAGGAATAAATACAGATATTCTCTAAATGTGTAGCTAGGCTATCGCCTCACAAAAGAAGAGAAATGTCAGCTATGAACTGCCGTTTTTCCCACACACTGGCAAACGGGATAGTTTGGGTAATACTCGGTGCTGGAGAAGACGTGGGAGACACACTCTCATACACGGTTCACGTGTTAGGGCACACGTTTTAGAGGCAATTTAGTCAGATCTAGCATTGTGCACACCCTTCAAGCCAGGAATTCCAACTCTGGAAATTTGTCCAACATAAATACTTGCCCAAATGTGCAAAGACGACGTCCAAGAATTTTCATTGCAATATTATTTGTAATAGTGAAGAGTTGAAAACGATTTAGCATAAATCAATAGGAGACTGTTTAACAAATTATGGCAATAATAAAAATAGTTAACCTTTACTGAGAGCTTGCTATGTGCCAGGCACTGTTCTAAGCCCTTTATAAGTATGAGCTGATTTAATCCTCAGAGCAACCCTGAGGGAGATACTATTTTGTCCATTTCACAGGTAAAGCAATTGAGGCACAGAGAACCTAAGTAAACTGAAAAAAAGGAAGCAGATTTTGAAATACTATGAATAGTTTGATTTCACTTCTTAGAAACTAACAAAAATAATGCATCTGTATATGTTCATATGTGCACGGAAAAATTCTGTATGGATACACAGGGATCTGGGAATAGTTCTCTGAAGAGTAAATGTTGGGATGAAGGATTTTCATTTCTTGTTTTATATACTTTTATGTTATTCAATTTTTTTAAAAAAATAAGCCTTCTTTTTGCAATTTAAAAACAAATTAGGAAAAAATACATTTAACACCAAGATACTCACCTAAATGCAGCACATTTGCATGATTCAGTTCTATGTCACTGACTAAAGTAGGTTCTTGTTGCTGACTATAAGGAGAAAGTTTATTCCAGCAGGATGCTCTCAGGACAGGGAGAAGTGTGCATTACGTGAGAGCTAAATTGAGATTAAAGTTCCAAGTTGTCTTAAGGGAGGAGGAAAGTGGGGGGAATAAGAGTGTTGGGAGCACGGACAGGCAGGATTGGATTGGAGGGGCACACTCAGAAAGCAAATCCAGCTGTCTGCCCCCTGGGGCTGCCCTGCACCGGGCTGCTTACCCTCCTCCAGGGAGCACCTCGGCAAGTCTGGCAGGCGGACTCAGCAGCAGGTGCTTTCAATTCAGCTTCGCAAGATTCAGCCAATTATTTCAGCCAATTATTCAGTCAATTGGCAAAATGTCTCATTCTAAGGAGTCAGATGAACTTGTTTACTTTGTAAATGGAAGGAAAGCAAGTTTTCTACATTGTCTTTCCTGAATTCATTTAGAGAAAGGAACCACGGTAGAAGCGATCTTTTATTAATGTTTGCCAAGAAGACATGAGGTTCAGGTGGCTGGCGTGTGAGCCGCCGATTTGCTATGTGACAGCGACAAATCTGTATCCATCTGTATCTGTAGTTGTCAGGGGTGGGGGCAGGGGGAGAGAGAGAGAGAAGGGAAGGAAGAAAGGAGGGAGGGAGAGAGAGACAGGCAAAGACAGAATCTCTGTAATGCATGCAGAAGGTATTAAGATTACTAGATGCAAAGCCCTTGACGTATGGATGTCTTCAGCCCATCTTCTGTAACTGCATCCGTACTCATCTGAGCGTCAGGTGTTGACTCCTCTTTCCTCAGATCTTCATCTCTCTCTTCTTCTCCACTTCCTCCCACAGCTCTGACTCCTCACACCTCCGTGCCGTCGCCGCCGCCACACACAGACACCCCCAAATTAAGAGTCTAAAATCTTCGGATCCTTTGCAAATAATCATAACATGTTTGACCAGCAAAAATGGAAGAGAAGAGACCCTAGAAAGCCAGGAATACACTTCGCAGTTAGTTTACATTTTACCACCTTGCTCCTTTAAGCAGGATTCTTAAATCGTTTAAGAGAATGGGCCAAATAATTTTCCGGTCCCACTTTGTTCCAAGTTCTTGAGATTTAGCTAAGGCATAATCCATGACTGGAATATGCTCTTTGCTCCTCACTGTTCTTGACACCATGCCCGATGCGCAACCCAATATCCTTGTTTTCGGCACCACTGGCCAAGCAGAAGAGGTAGTCCAAGTTGAAAGCGAGCGTACTGGTACCATGTGCCGTGTGCTCTACACATGGCTACGAAAAGAGACAGGGGCTCAGGGGGTTGTGTAATGTGCCCGAGGTCCCTCAGCTAACAAGCTGTAGAGGGACCTTGGCTTTCATCCGTCTGTTCCCAGAGCTCGTGTTCTTTCCGCTGCTCCATACTGCCTCCCCTAAGGGGATGGCAACACTTCTAGAATCCCTTTACTAGAGGGAGGTGCTCGTGGGATGTGCTAATGTTTTCCTGTGGATGCTGAAAGAATGCTATTTGTCTACTGCTGCCAAGGGCTTCTTTACTTAATTTTTCAAATGTGAGTGAAGAACAAAGTGTGTGCTTTGCAGGTGGTGATGAGCATTAAAACCTTAATTCAATTCTCCACTTCTTTTATTCAATGGGGAAGGCAAGGATTTTTTAAAGTGTATAGCTACTCAATATTTCATAACTTTTTATTATTTTCCCCAAACCAGCGTTGTGTTAGAATGCAAATTCTTGTTGGTTATCCTCTGAAACAAAGCCAAACATTTGTCCAGCAGAAATAAAGCCAAATACAATAGAGTGTTTTATCTGATTTCATAATTGCCGAGAGTGATGTTTAGTCAAGCCAGGCAAACAAGATCAACAAACATATTCTAAATGATTCTTATTATTCAGAAACAATGAATCGCAGGAAAATGGCCTCAACCTGTATAATTATGTCCTCCGTGCAGGTCACTGAGAGGAATTCAGGCCCTGAAGCAAAGTTATTATTCAATCTGAGAAAAAAATCATATCCTTTTGTTTGTTTGGAAAAGCAAAACAAATAAAAAAAACCCTGTGGAAACTGATTTCTCTTGAAGTTACAGAACTTCCTTCTCTCAGGCTTCCTTACGAATATTTGAATTGTGCATAGGAATGGGGTACAGTAGGCGGCTTGTCTTGCAAATGGAATGGTGTGTGACCGGGGTTCCTAAATCTAAGCAAGGATAATAATCACCTAGGGATCTTGTTTAAAATATGGATTTTTACAGCCCATTTTTACAGCCCTACTCCCGGAGACCCTGAGGCACTCTGAGAAATATTAATTCACAGGTACCCTTGGCCTCTTTATCTGTATCACAGTTAGCTGAGTTTCCTGCCTTGGTCTCTAGGGCCAGCTGTGAGCACGTGATCCTTGCCCGCTCCACCCCCGCATGGAAGCCAGGGCTGACCCTGGGGAGCCAGAGTTCTCCAGAGCCGGGCCCCACAGTGTGTCTGACCAGTCTGCCTCCTGCAGGCTGTTCTGATTCTCAGACATCAATCACAGAGTGAAGACTGGCGCCCCCTGTAGGCTGGTCCCTGCTGCAGGTTTAGAGACCAGAAAACACAGCTTCACTTGCAAGCAGGCAAGAAATGACATGCAGCATCCAGAGGGGAGCCCTGGCAGACACTGACTGAAAGACTGGGCATTTTGTGGCTGATTCACCAGGCCCCTCCCCACCACCTGCCTGAGACAGGAGGCGGGCTTCAGTGGGGAAGAGTGGGGAAATTTTAAAAAGACAGAAAACATCTTTTTTTTTAGGCCACTCTCTGTTACATATTCCTGACTCTCAATTTTACACTTCCATGTCTATGGGAGGAGGGGCGACTACTCTGTTACAACTTCAGGCCGTTTCATTACTTCAGGGAGGAATTCTCCCTCCAGGAATGCTTTGGATCCTACCACAAAGACATGGAAAGGGGATGATTCACATTTATCTTGGTTCCTATAATAACATGGGAAAAACAAGGGTGCACATTCTATGTTTTGTCTGTGTAAATAGCCATGCTGTTAACTGTAGCCAGAAAAAATAATTTTGTGACCTGTATATTTTAATTTGGCCTTTGTTGCTATGTAATAGTCTTTTGTCGAGACTACAGATGTTGAGGATCCTCCAAACTAAGTTATAAACTCTTTGGAAGCAAAGATTCTGTCTTGTTCTAAAAATACCTTTCCACACCACAAGGAATTTGTGTTCCATAACAGTTGTTGGCAAACCTGTGAGTCAAAGGCCAGAGGGGAGGAACATCATCACTGCCTTGCTGGTCTTTCTACCCCCAGGAAGCCCCTCAGGACATCACAGCACACAGCTGGCTGTGTTAGTCTCAGGGCCAAGTTTTTCTAAGATTTTTTTTTTTAACTCATGTACTGAACATTCATTAGTAAAATTGTCCAGAAGTGAATGAAACACCAGATACCCCCCTACGTCAGAATAAAAGGTAAAAAGTGGAAAAGCTAGAGCTGTCTTTATGGAGAGAATCCTTGAAAATAAATCCCTCAAATTGAAATTCCCTTCAGGGGAAGGGGCAAGTGGCAGCAGAATGAGGAGGTAACAAAACAAAAGCATGTGATCCCTATGTCTGTGGTCCTGGGGGAATTCAAGCTGTGCCCTGGAAGCAATGCACTGGGTTCATCTTGGGGACTTCCGTTCCCAACTGCCTCAGTGGAATATTTTCCCAGAAGCCTCCCTGGGCATTTTAAATGTGCACAGTCAGCTGTCAGCCCTTTACCTGTACCAATCAGAAACCACTATTTTATTTCTGAGAGCTTCCTACCCCTAAACTTTCAAACTAGAACCCTGTGCTCTTTGGGGAAGGATTACTGAAGGCCACAGCACCCAGTATGGGTTCTGCACCCCAGGAATGGTGATGAGCTTCCACAGAGGAACCACCCAGAACCCTCCACAGAGCAATTCATGGAAACCTTGAAGGGTAAGTCATTAACCTCTTAAATCATAGAAGAGTACTGTCCTTAACAAGAAAAGCAGAGATGGTAGAGAATTTTCATCCAAGCAATTAGGCCAAACTGCTAGACAAAGATTGATTTTTTGGTCTTTATGATTCACTCCTCTTCAGTAGTGTTGATAAGAATTGTCCATTCCTATTTAGCAGGAGGGGAAACTGAGGCAAACAGCCAGAAAGTAAAGTAAATTTTCCATATGATTATTACATTCTTGGCCCTATATCAGTTGTTTCTATGTAATTTTAGTGTGTTATATTTTTGGGTAGCATATGCTTCCTGAAATAGTCTTTGCATCAGTGTCATTGATGCAATTGCAATGTTATTGGAATGGTGCTTGGAAACATTAGGACTTTAAAATCTTTTTTTTTTTTTTTGAGACAGAATCTCATTTTGTTGCCCAGGCTAGAGTGAGTGCCATGGCGTCAGCCTAGCTCACAGCAACCTCAGACTCCTGGGCTCAAGCGATCTTACTGCCTCAGCCTCCCAAGTAGCTGGGACTACAGACATGCACCACCATGCCCGGCTAATTTTTTTTTTCTATATATTTTTAGCTGTCCAATTAATTTCTTTCTATTTTTAGTAGAGACGGGGTCTCGCTCTTGCTCAGGCTGGTCTCGAACTCCTGAGCTCAAACAATCCACCCGCCTCGGCCTCCCAGAGTGCTAGGATTAC